>JTLS01000249.1:0-24078 GCA_000826855.1 Basidioascus undulatus | reverse complement strand
CCTTTCTCTTTCCACTTCCCGCTTTCTTCCCCCTTCCGCTCCTCCCGCCCCTACCCCCGCCGCAGCCCCTAAATCCCACGCGCATAAGCCCTCGCTCATCACGAACTGGCGCTTCCCGGCGGGCCCCGTCCCGCCTACGCCGGACGTCCCCTCCGAAGAGGTCGACAGCTTCTTCGACCTCCTCCCCTCGCGTAAGATCCCCGCGCCGCAGCCGCGCTCGGTCGACCTCGACCTCCCGCCCTTGGTGTCCCCCCCGCAGGCGCACAGGCACCGCGCTCTGCCTAGCGTCGCGGCGAGCTTGCGGCGCTCGAGCGACAGCGCACGCCCGCAGCACCTGAAGTACATCGATCGCGAGACGCAGATCCGGAGATTAGCCGCGCTAGGGCGGCCCAGGCGCGTAGACTTCGCGGCGATCTTTGCGGCCCAGGGGCCGCTCGTGCACATCTGATTCTCCATCTCCCCTTCCCCCTCTTCCACTCTCTTCGTCTCCATCTCCTTCGCCTCGTTCTACGTTCACGCCACACGCCACATGCTCCGCATCCCGCATTCCCCGCCTACTATGTCTTCCCCTTCCCTCCCCCTACGCACCTCCCCTCCATGCGCCTGTTTCTCCTAGGCTCCACCTCCCCATACGCACGCACTATGTTTCCAGGTTCCAGGTTCCACGTAGTCCGTCTCATCTCGTCCTTACTGCCTCTGCTTCTGCCCCCGGCTTCTTTTCTGTTCTGTATCATCATCACGCGACGACTCCCTCGACGCTCCCGCTCGGAGGGCACGGCTGGACCGGCATTTCGTTTCTCGTTTGTTTGTGCTGTCTTCTTTTCGCCTTTGGCACTCGACATATGAGACGCGGATTTTTCGTTGAACATGTCAAGGATGATGGTTTCTATGTTCTCGAGGCGACAGTGCAGGGCGAGGAGAAGGGTGAGGATAGGTGGGTGGTATGACAGTCCCGCTCATCCTCGTCATTGGGCTATCTGAGCGGATTCTTTCAGCCGTTCAGCTCGATGGGTCTGTTAAGCCCCTTTAAAAACTTACAGGTTCAATTGAGGACAGAAGCCTTCAGAAGGTCCATGCAACGGAGTCCAGCATGACAGTCTTGCCAGATCTCTTCCGGTCGGTGGGCTGACAAGGAAGTTGTTCGTGTGGCTTTTGTCTACATTCAGATGCCCGTACCCTGAACCGTCCGAAACGTAGGTTAAGAAACATGACAGGCGGCAATACAAAGGGGAGGCTCCGTCGAGCCATTTTGCAAGACCACACAGGTCCCCGTACCTTATGCCGTTTTTCAAATAGTAAATATACAGTCGTAATCATGTCTCACTCAGGCATGTAGAAATATGGGCCCGGAAAAATATATCAAGAGCCAAAAGAAATATTCAAAGGCGCGGCGGAGGAACAATCCGGGCATGGTGGCCAGATGCTTTGGAATATGTCGTGAAAGGTCTCTCGAAACATGTCTGCTCCTCCATTAACCGCCTCACATCACCAGCCCGCACCCCACCAACACGCCTCCCAACATTATAACCGCACTCCATCCCAAGAAGCCCGCGAACGCAAAGTCGGCTGCAGGCGCAGCGTTCTCAGTTCCGCCTCCAGACTGGCCCCCGCCCTGGAGCGTCTGAGTGGAGGTAGGGAGACCTTGGCTGTCTGTCATGGTGGTTACTATTGAGACGCTGTAGAATTGTAGATTTCAAGGTAAGTGTGCCGCCCGCAGTCAGGAAAGAGCAGGCTGCACACAGTTCGGTACCTTTCGGTAGGCACGGCTGTCATGAGTGGAGTGGAAGGCGAGCACGAGTCAGCCTAGGTGCTCTTAACTTGTATAGGAGGGGGAAATTTACCTGTAATATTGGCACTGGCGAGCGCCTGGCTGATGCTCGACGACGCTTCGGGCGCAAGAGTGGTGTTTGCGCCAGACGACCACGCAAGTGCGCAGATGTCGCCTCGGAGGTCAAGCGCAGCTGTCGGGTCGGTGCAGTTCTGTTCGTACGAGTGTCAGTCAGCGCGTTAGTTCTATCGGAATCCAAGTTACGGCTCTCTGGTGAAAGCAAGGTACGCACAGACACGCAGGCTTCGTATTCGTTGGTAAAGCCTGGCGTGAGGCAGTAGCACGCGGCGAGCGTGCTGACGTCCGTTTCTGCTTTCAAAATGGGTGAGCTATGGAGTAAAGCAGGGAGATGTTCCAGAGAGCCTGACTGTTATAGTTCGTGATCGTGCAGTTGTCGGCTGCTCCTGTGAAGATCAGGATTGTGGACTCGTAACAATCCGCCACGCATGTCGAGCTGTTGCAGGCCGACCATGTTCCAGAATCAGTTCATGCTCGGGTAGCCTTTACAAAATACCTCAGGCCGTACTTGTTGGTGTTGTTCTGACTCCTCACAAGGAGGGGTACAGCCGTCAATAGAGTGAGCAAGAGTCGCATGGCGGTAAAAGTGGAAAGTGCATGCAGCGGTGGTTCAACCGTGTTGTCAGACAGGAACTCTGAAGCGGAACAGTGGCCCAAGTGTCATTCGGATGAATTCATTCCCATCTCTTCGCGCGAAGGGAGGTAGCGTCTGGGTAGCCAATGCGGGCCACGTCGAGACTTGTTCCGGATGAAAGCGGGAAGGCACCCGATCCGACGATCTGAGTATCAAGTGCATAGATTATTCCACGTTTCAATCCGTGGAGAAAGGTAAATCTGTAATTTTGCATGCACAGTTTCGTACAGCGCGTTGCGTTTGAGGGACGGGACGGCTGCGTTCAGGTACCATCGAGGAAGTTAGATAGCCGGTTCATGCTCTTTTGTGTTCTTAACAACCACGCACTCACATCCTTAATACTTCCAAAGAATTCAGCCGACCAGGAAGTGCGGTCGAAATGCCCAAAGCTCAAGCCCGCCCTGCGCAATCCCCCCCGCCTAGCTCTCCTCATCCGACGAGTCCGTCAACCACGGCCCGCCCTCATCTGCCCCGGTTCCCGAAGACTCTGCCGCATCGGGTTCATGGGAGTCGTCGCTCGAGGTATCCGATTCCGACTCGGAGTCGCCTTTGACCTGCGCGTGCCAGGCTTCGGACCAGCCTGGGGACAGCGCGCCGAATCGTCAGCTCGCCTCTGAGTGAGAGTGTAGACGCGACGCACGATGATGGGAAGAATTAAAGATATCTTCGAGGTAGAATCCAAAGGGTTCCGACCAATCAACCACAGGTTGCTCGTTCAGGCAGAGCTCGGCGAGCATGTCCAGCGCATCTACGCTTGCCGGCTCGTCGATGTCGGACTATTTCGATAAGTTCCTCAATAAGAGTCATAGAAGCATAAAGCGTTCTTAGCCGAAGGCGGAAGAGGGGAATCGCGCACCTGGTCGCCTGGCCAGACCAAGTACGCCCAGGGTCGGGCATGCTCCATCCTTGGCGAGCTTCACGAAACCCCAAGGACGTCGTCCTCCATGTAATCCTCAATAGCCAGACGATGAAGTCTGCATAGCCCAGAATGCACGTCCCCCGTGAGCGCGGTTAGTAGCGGTGACGCGTCGTTGCTGTTGGGTCCACGAGCACGAGCAGTCGCTGGCGCAGCGCGTCGAAGCGCGGGCTTGCGAGCACGTCGGCCACGGAAGAGGTCTTATCCTTGATGAACTCGTAAGAGTGCAAGTTGAGATGGGTGAGATGAGCGAGAGGAGATACTTCATAAACCGACGAGGGCTCGGGGTAGGGACAGTCGTTTGAGCGCTCGTTCGGGCGCGGAAATAAAAGGGCGGGTGAGACACGAACGATATTGACGTCCGCTCGTCATCCCCAAGTGCATCCTGAGAGTGCTGAAGGAAGTAGTGAATTGGCTCTTGCACGGGCATTGCCGGTTTCGAAGAATGAGAGGATTCTGTGAAGGGATGTAGTCAATTGGGGCTCAACTTCAGCTGCCTTTCCGAAGGGACAACAAGCAAGAACCGACGATTGGTGGTTACAAAATCGCGGGGCTCTGTACAGTACCTGAAAAGGAACACGCTTCGGCTTTCCAACAGCACCGATGCGTGCAGGCCTATGAGCTCACGCACCGGAGTCGCGATGTCTTTGAGCACTGAGCTCGTCAAAGTCAGCGCGTGCAGCGCATTCTGGTCATCCTCCAAGTGCCCGACAATGACGCTCCACATCTGAACCGGGCCAGGCGCGCCCTTGAAGGGGACGATGCTCTCGAGTTCCTCCGTGCGGACGTGCTCGATGGCCCACGCACGGCCCGATTGGTAGTCGCCGCGACACATACGGTCGCCATGTACCTCACAGCCAGCTCCATCAGCTCGCGCTGGGCGTCCTTCAGAGCCGGCAGGCGCGCCTCGAGCTCGTCGACCGCGCGCGGCCGCGGCTCAAGGTCGGGGACTGACTGCGCGAGATCCATTATCTCGTCGCCCATGCCATGGAGGTCGTGCGGGTCGGGAGCCTCGACGGGCGCGAGCGCAGACTAGATAAGGGCGGCCTCGTGTACGGTTGATTCGAGGAGAGTAAGGGTTTACGGCGGAAGGGAGGGCAGTTCGTCGCGAAGTCGAGCGAGCTGGTTTTGGAGACTCTCGGCGTACGAACGCGCGGCTTTGACATCCCGGGGACGCTGGTTCGAGCGAACTGGCATATGCGAAAGAGCTGCTTTAACCGACTCCATTTGTACGCCTCTATCGAAGAACGGCAACGGTCAGTCGTCCGGGAAGAGTGAAAGGCGACTGCCTCTGAGGGTGTGAGGGGCTAAAAGAAGGCGCGGACCGCGCTCGATCGCTTTTTTCGAGCGCTGCGTGGCACATCCTTGAGATCACACCTGGATGTTCTCAAAGCGTGTGCTTCCATACCTTCAAATCTTTCACGAAAATTGCTGCTTTACAGCCAAAGCAAAGGAAACATACACTGTTTCCGCAGTCCTTGCTTCGAGGCTCCCCCAGCTAGCAGCGCGCTCTGCTGAACAAGGTCGATGTCCTCGGGAACTAACTATCAAGTCGACATGCAAACTCATACCCAGAATTGATAAATATAAAAGCTTCGTCTTTCGAAGCCCCGTATAGGGTTGACACGTAACAAGGGAGCCGCTTCGCTTCCAGTCTGGACCACTTGATTGCTCGAGCACCTCAGCCGTCATTGCATGTACCTTGCCCGCAATCTCAGACGCTCAAACATTTTCCTCAGTATGTTGTTCATGTCATGTCAGCCCCCTCTCCAGCAACACCCCAGCCTGGTCCGTCTCGTGCACGCTCAGGTCCTGCACGTCCTCGCCCGGCGTCTCGCGCCCGAACGTGCCCCCCAGGTCGTCGTACTCGTACGAGTCGGACAGGTACTCGTCTTCTTCGTCGAATTGCGGAGTACTATGAGAACGGGGTTCGTTTGTGTCAACTTCCGGTGAACACGGTGGAAAGGAAGGAAGGAAGGGAGGGAAGAGGAGGAAGGGCAGGGTGTGGAAAAGGAAGGTGGGAAAGAAGAGGAAGAGGGAATGGGGAAACGAGAAGGACGCACGAATATCGGCTGGGCACGACGCTCCCCGGGTGCGACGCGAGCGCGTTCATCCGCCTCGCGACGTCGGCCTGTGCGGCGCGTTGTCGTGCGAACGCGGTGGTCTGGAGAGCGAGGGACTGCGCAAGCGGCATGAAGTGTGGGTTGTCTGCCTGCTCATCCTCCTGAAGTCCCTCCCATTGCAAGGAACGAAACAATCTGTCAGCTTCAGCGAAACCCGACAGTAGCTCAACGCTTGCCCCGCCGCCGCCCTCCCAGCACGCACGCACCATCTCCTCCCTCGCTCTTCGTCGCACAAGGGTTTCGCGCACCTCGCCCACCGCCCCATCATCCATCACCGCATCCTCCCCGCGCTCCTCAGCGCCGGGGGAGATGTCGATCCTCCGCACGCCGTACGTGAGGTCGAGCTCGCCGATGCGCGCGCGGATGCGCTCGGTCGAGCCGGTGAGGGCGTCGCTCAGACTGGGGTTCGTCCTGCCTCCCCACATCCATCCCGTCCCCATGTCAGACGGAGAAGGATCCAAGAAGAGTCCAGGCAGGGGAGGGGGGGGGGTTGGAACTAAGACGCACCTCAGCAGCCCCTCGTTCCTCTGCAGCATATCCCTCAGCACCCTCAGATCCGTGCACTTGTCCACATCCACCTTGTTCCCCTTCTGGCGCATAAGCGGCGTCTTCAGATGCGCGCGCATGACCCGCCCCCCATTGGGCGGGGAGGTCGACACACCCGCGCCCGGGACGACGCGCCCGCCGAGGAAGGTCCGCTCGCGCTCGGATGGATCGACCTCGTCTGCGGGCCCGCTCCAGTCCGAGCCGTGCGGTGGAGGGTTGGGCGCGGGGTTTATGAGTTGCGGGCCCGTGGGCAGTTGGAGAAAGGTCCCTGTTGACGAGGGCGGTGGGACGGGGTTGATGGAATCATCGGACATAGCGGGCCCGGGTGAGGGAAGAAAGAAGGCTGGACGTTGGCTGCGATCGAAGGCTGGGAAATATCGGGGTCAATTGGTATGTGCTCCTCTGGAGATGGTGGTTTGGGAAGAAGAAGGCCAAGAAGCATCGCTGGGGGTCTAAGTGCGACAGCCTCGATGAGGGCGTGGGAGTTCGGTGAGCGGGCGTCATCGACTCGCTGGTGGCCTACGCACACCGCTTGAATGTATTAGCCCAAAGGGAGATCCAGCGAGCATGGGAAGGAGAGGAAAAAGGAATTTGAAGAATGTGCGTGCGACAGAGTCCGGGAGCGCTGCCAGGAATCAGCGGGGATTTTTGGCACTCAAGGTGTACTCCGCTGCCTTTCAGACTGCGCTGTAGTGCAAGTCAATCTTGGAAAAGGATATCTTTCAGATGTAAAGACCAAATTATTTTCCCCTAATGGCAGAGAAACAGTAGGTCATGGGTCAGCGTCAGCCACAACGTGAAAGACAAGGGCTCATGCTGTGCATTCGCATGCTCACCGGCGAGCCCAAAGCCCATCGTATCGAATGCCTGAGAACCTATATCACCCCGGTCGGATGAAGCGCGGTTGTTTGAGATTATAATTCCCAACCCACAGCAGCTGGACCAGGGCCACGGTGCGAGTCGGGACGTGCGGCACTTTTTCTCGACAGGTCTGCGTTTGCTCGATATCAGCGTCCACCTCTTACCGCACATCTCTCAAACTCCGGAGAATTATCCCAGACTTCACACATATGGCCTTGCTTAAAGCTTCGGCGTCTGTGGGCATCAAGCTTGCTGCAGGAAAGCCCGAACAGTGCGCCAGCCTCGCTCCGGATTGATGTAATTGGTCTGCCCAAACGGTTTGCTCTTCGGGCTGCAATATGCCAATAGACCCCGAGATGCATCGTTGACCCGAATCGTTATAACATTAATACAAGAGAGAAACCAAAGAAACGTTCATCAAGCGTTTCAAACCCGCAAGCCCTTAAATGCTCAATCCTTCTTGACTCGTTTGTACTGCACCAGCAGGGAAGACGTGAGCCTCCAGACGTCCCACACTCCAGGAAACACCTTGAAACACCTCAGTTCGCTGCTCACCTCAGTGAGCCACGTCCGTCCGCCAGCTCACTCTTGACCGGCTCGAGGCGGTACCCGAAGATTTTTGGGAATATGCTCCACTAGAACAGCCAGTAGACTGTCATTCGTCGGCATCGGTAAGATCGGCCACAAGATGATCTGAAAAAGGGAGGACGTCCCGAGGCCGGCAACCAGGGCGCAGATACCGATGACTGAAGCGAGCCAGTATTGCGTGCAAAGGGACTTGAGTGAATGGGACAAGATAATCTGAGTGGGAGGTGGTACGTACTGGAAGGCTGGTATTGCCCTTGCCGTCTTTGGGACGCAGGAAGGGGAAGACGCAGAGCAGTGCGGAGGCTGCGAGGAAAAATACAATGGCAAGCCACCATGCCGTGCGGGCGCCGAGGGTCAATATGTGCATTTTCGGGAGAAGATGTTCTGAAACTCACCCTGAAGGGCCGGTGCAGCTCCGGATGCCGGAACGCAGCCAGATGAGCCCAACGACGACAAAGATGTTGATCACTTGTCCGGGGTAGCCTTCTACGTCGATGATGAACGTGTAGGCTGCCGTGGGGGAAGCTCATTTCAATAAACCCGGTTACTCCAGAGCAAGGTTGACAGAGCGAAAGACGCACCGTCTCCCGGCGGCGGTCCAATGATGACGATGAACGACGGGATAGCATGGAGGACAAGGCCCATGAGCGGCGAGCCGATGGGCCAAGTTGACGCCCACATCTTCGGCCACGGGATAACACCCTCTTTCGCTAGCTCCTGGTTTACACTGTCCGCACCACGCGTGAGCAGCTGTCCGGCCAGTAAGAAAGGAGGGAGTAGACGCACCGCGCTTGGGCGAACGTCACAGACATCACGTTTGAGAAAGAGGAGAGCGCGATGAACATGGTTAGGGCACACTGGGCGGTCGTCCAAAAGACCTTCTCGAAGAAGAGGGAGGATATTTGAAAGAGCAAAGGCGTCAGCGCATGTCTCGGTTTGAATGCCTAGGACTGCGAGTCCCGGGCGAAGAGGACTCACGGTGGTTCCGCCGTGGCCGATCTCGTCCAGCGACGCAGCGCTGAAGTACGCTATGTTGGCGAAGGGCTACCTGGTTTGACGTCGTGTCAGCCGGGAGGAACGCAAGACTGCAGATGGATGGATGGAAGAGGGGCGGACAGGACAGCGCAGATTGTCAGGCCAAGCGGACCGGCGATGCGGATCGTCCTGACTGGGTTCCGAACCTCGTTGAGGACATAGGCGGTAGTATATTCTCTAAACAAATGGGGCTTCCTTGGTGCGAAGTAGTTGAGAAAACGTCACCCACCGGCGTTGCTCCACCCGGCATAGCTGTTGACCTTGTACAGACCCGTCGCCCAGTCGTACGGGACCGTGGCTCGTACCGCGGAACGCTGAAAATTTAAGAGCTTTGTAAGAGTTGGGAAGGTTTTAGAGAGTCCTGGCAGACTTACCGTCGTGAAAGTTCGAGTGAGGGTTATGCACCGTCACGCCCCTCCCAAGAACAACCCAGCCTGAGACACAAATGAGAACTAGGATGCTGTAGTAGGGATATCAAGTCAGATTCAGACCGTGTGGCCAAAATAAATGCACAAAGGCATTGGTGTTTGACTTACACCGACTTGAAGACGGTCAGGACTGGCAGTGGTTCCAGGATCAATGCCTGCTGTAGTAGCAAGAGGGCACAAGAAAGGTGATTTATTCCAGACGTACCCTCCAACCGCTTCGTGAATGAGTTCGTTATGTCCCCCAGAAGACCCCTGATGACGACCCCAAGCATGCAGCGAATGCTGGCTCTGTCCGTCAGTCGCCCATTGGTAGCATCACGGACATGTATATCCAGATCACGCCTTATCATCATCGTAATCTCTGCGTAACGCTCTCCTACGTCTCCGAGGTTTATGGCCGAGCGCCTCCCCCTCTGCCGCCAGCCATGCGACCCTGCTGCCCCTGCTAAGCATCCCTAAGCTCTGCCTCACGCGCTCCCATTCCATCTTCCGTCCTCCTTGCCTATCTGCGCCAGCCAGGACCATACGAAGTGCAGCAAGATTGCTCGACACAAGGAGGACGTCCTGGCCCGTTCGGCCGCGCTCGAGTGCCAGACTTGACAGTGCGCTCCAGGTCTCGCGAAGCGGGCCGGTAGGGAGAAACTGAGGTGGGACAAACACAGAAGTCTCGAGGTCGGATCGCGGTTCTAAAAAGAGCGGGAAAGCGACTGTGCCAGAGCGGCGGAGGAGGAGAGGTGGGCAGGAGAGGATATCGTTATAATCGTGGAGGCGAGGCACAAGTTGCTGATGCGTGAGGGAGGAGGCGTCCGGCGACAGGTCAATGAGCGCACTCAGTCGCTATGTAAATCAAAAGACGAAACATTTAGTTGCCTGGACGTTCTTCAATTTGGATGAGGAACATACGTGATCAAGATCTACGCAGGTATCTGAGAAGACCTGCCGCAGGTCGGCGACATGTCCCTCCGAAGTCTTTTGCCGTGCGGAACAAGTGCAGGACGAGGACTGAGCTACAGGGATACGGTCGACTTGGTTCCCCTCAGCATTCGATCGACTTTTGCGAGCGGATGTCGCGAAAAATGAAGGCGGAGGAGCTCGAGGAAAGGCATGACCGTAGGGAATCGGACGAGCGGGACTCGAGAGCCCCAGAATGGGTAGGACTCGCAAGTGGGCCAGATTTCCCATGTTGATCAGTTTCCCAGATATTCGAAGAGTGTGCTGATTGGAATGATTGGAGAGAAGAGGTGAAGGAAAGGCAAGCGATTGTGGGTAAAGTCTTCGTTTTTTGCCTCACCATTCCGCGGAACGCTTATCCCTATCCCGGATGCTGACCAATTGCCGTTTCGCTTGTTTTCTTCAGCGTCTCGTTCGTTGCTGCTCGCACCAGTACAGTTTCCCAACAACAAGAGTATTTGTTCAGTCAATTTAAAGCGAACCATCAGACGACGTACAGTATATAGTACCTTCAATCGCGCCGTCGGTTAAGTGCAGCCCATAACAGCCCTATTTTGGTCGCTTTGGCTGAAGTCGGCTGGCTGCGGTCGCTTCATGCAGCCTGGCGAACGAAAGATAGCCTCTTCTGTCGCTCGCCATCACGATCACCTCTAGCGCAATAAACGTGCCCCACATGGAAACAAGCGTATTCAGGACAAAGTTTGCGCGGTCGCTCGCAGTCCGGGAGCTCAGAAGCACGTAGATAAACCGCGGCAGACTGCCGTCTTCTTTCCCTCCTCCTTGCCTTCCTTCCTTCAACTTTCCACGACATGGGTCTCTTATCCCGACTTCAGCGCCCAACGACCAATACTTCACTTACTCCTTCTTTCGACGAGAAGAAGGAGCCGACCGATGTCTATGTCGATCAGACCAACGAGCTGCCATTCGCGCTCACGCACGAGCAGGACTTGGCTGGCGGCCTGGGGCGCCACCTAGGGCTTTTCTCGACTACAATGCTTATTGTGGGCCGTGTGGTGGGTACCTGGATATTTGAAACTCCGTCAACCATTTTGAAGTGTCTCGGCAGTCCGGGAGCAAGCTTGATCTTATAGTGATTGGTACGTAGCACCCGCTGTCGCAGCGAAGACCGCCCGCAAGCTGACTGCCCGTTCGCTCCAGGTTTCTGCTTGCGTTAGCTGGGCAGATGATTTTCGAGTGTATGTTTTTTCGAAGCAGAAATCGATGGGAATCAGTCTGACAAGCCGGGCGCAGATATGGATCCATGTTCCCTCTCTCCGGTGGAGAGATGGTCTACCTGGAATCCGTTTATCGGAAGCCCCGACTGCTTGGTATGTGTTTTCCATTAGGTCACCTATGGGACTATTGTACTAACGATATGAATGATGGGATCCTAGCAACATGCGTCTTCGCATGGCAAGCGATCATTCTTGGCTTCACAGCCAGCGGTGCATCACCTTCGCCTCCAACATTCTTGTTGTCGCTGGTCGCAAAGCCGGACGCTGGGAGTCTAGAGGAATCACACTGGCTGTGGCGAGTCTTGACTGGTACACGCGCTGGATCGACACAGGACTCGGCTGCTAACACGGTTTCTTGACTGCGTAGATAGCTGTCATCACCCTTATGCACGGGTTCATCCCCAAGACTGCTGTGTGGGTTGGAGCGCGTTGATGAAGACAGAGCTCCCTTGCGTGACCGTGTGCATGGTGATCCCTGACATGCGAAATATCATTCAGCATGACCAAGCGGAGATGAGATCTCCTCAAGCTTGCGCAACTTGATCCTGAAAGTTAGCCGACCGTAGCGACCGTATCACTCCGCTGTGATGACCTACCGCGCCTGCGGTCCTCCATCGCCTGCACATTCTCGCCTGAAGCTTGTCGCAAAGTAACGCTTCAAGAGTCACTCAATTGTGAGTTACGATCTGCCTTCGCTAGAAGCTAGAGACGCTTCTTAAAGTCATGTATACCAACATTGGTATTACTCAAGTACATGGTGGCATCGCCCACAGCGGAGACCTCACTTCCTTGCCGGTTAGGGCCGAGCCCTCCACTAGTGGGATATCACTGTGCATAGCCTGACTATAGGCGGCACGTTCCGGTATCGGCCGTTCACGGGTACCATGCTAACAACTTCAAACAGGCACCCGCCTCCACTTTGAGGAACAAGGGTGTTTTGTAATTTGCCGGGTCCTGGCGTACACCCTGGAATCTGAATCGCGTCAGACTCCACGCAGTCTACACTGATTTAACCCACACTCAGCGGTCTCCCGATAATAGTCCACTGCACCGCTGATGTCCTATCAGAGACAGAATTGTGATCGTAGTAGTGTTTCGAGGTGTTGTTTCTTAGTTCTACACCACTGGGACCCCATCTTTCAGCAGACGCCTCCTGTGATTCTGAGCAAATTGCCAAATTCTCACTAGCTACCTTCTGGGTCTGGCAAGGCTTTCAAAGAGCGTTGGCAAATGCCCGGAGGCTTACGCTTTAAAAATCAAAGGCATTCAGAACTCGTGCCTCGGAGTAAAGGGGATTGCCTTCCTCGTTGGTTAAAGCATGCCGCAAATGCGCGTCTGCCGATCAACTACCACCTTTCGAGGGAGCCTTACGACAAGGTCGACTCAAAAACTTCCTCAGTGATGAGTGCGTGATGGTCACGCCGTGATCGCACGTGTTTCCAGCACCTAGGACCTTGGCACAAGGTCCATGGGATCGATCACTGGGCGACTGGGCGCTTCAGGGCACCGCGTACGCAGCTTGATACGGCCAACTGGTGGATCTCCTTGAGAAGGAGCAAGCTGTAAGACCCTTGCGACTAGTGCAAGCCGGACTGAACTTTGTGGATGAGACCGGGTCGTCCGTGCGTGGACTTCCCGATTCTGTCGATCCTTTCGCTGACCTTTTGCGACTCGCTGTAGACCTTACTTCGGCCAAGAACGTGTCGGCTGCAAGCACAACAACAGAGTCTGTTTGTTCTGTCTCGCCCTCGAAAATGATAATACTCATTGACTCCGTCAATGCCGGTTGCCTTTTTGCCGCTTGGCGGGCTTGTACTTGGTGGAGGCGGCCCCCAGCACTGTGCAGGGGGCATTCAACAAAATTTGAGGGGCTCTCAGGGGACTCTCGAGAGGGGCTAAGCTCAGAGCTTCACTGAAATTGCTCTTCGACCAACCTGAACTTGGACTTGCCCCCGCATCCAGGCCACTGGCCGCTCCATCTCAACAAGCGCATACCTTTTAGCTGCGCGCGCTTGTTGTCCACCCATCTTTCGCCGTCCATGACGGTAGCCACTCATTTGAATCCTTTCTTCTGAACATCTCGTCGACTCTACCCCTCACATCCGCCACTCTCGACGAAAAAGATGGAGGCGGTTGCGAATTACTCCGGAAATCTCCTTCGCGACCTGGGTATGTTGACAGCAGACGGCTCCCATTCACCTCGCACCGGCTGATCCGCTTTACCCCGTCCTTTAGAGGTCTGGTATGCCATGGCCTGTGAGAGAGCTTCGCAGACGTATGTCTGACTTGGACTGACGAAGTCACAATAGATGTCTCCCTCGGCGTTTGGTAAGCGTATCTGTGTTCTCGAGACGGACAGGCGGCTGACGGTCGTTTCGCAATACAGGGTCTGGGAGATGGGCACTGGTCCTTGTACGCTTGCTGGACCTGCCTTTGAAAGAGCGAGAGCGGCGGCTGAGATAGTTCTGGGGTCAGGTTTCCTCGTGCAGGTCGCGTTGGGTAACTTCAAGTGTGAGTCCTCCTTTTCTACAGGGATTACATGCCAGGCTGATAGAGGTTCAAGCTTCTAGGGCGGTGGACGATGGTGAGCGGGCTGAGACGGGTTTGTCAGGCTTGCCATACCGAGCTAACACAAGCCGCGCCGCGTCCAGCTTGCCTACATGATTGGCCGTGTACGCCTTGTTGCCTTGACTTCGTGTCGTGCATTGCTGATGGGTGGAATAAACAGATCACCACTAGTCTTTTCATGTCTTTGATTATCTACCAGTCACATCCGGGCCATGAAGTACGTCTCAAATTCGGCATACTCGTTGATGATTTTGCTCTAACACCACGACTTCGTGCAGATTGATTGCCAGCAGACCATGACTGCGATCCTCGTAATTTGGAGAGGTTCTTGTGATACGTACCTACAGCCCTGCTCACTTTGGTTCGTGGCAGGTCTTTGCGGGTTTGGCCATTACCATCGCTTCTGGCAGTCTCATGCTTCGGTATGTCTTTCGATGCTCGCTTAGCGTATGGGGCTAATGAGATGGGTGGACAGGGCTATCGCTGTCTGGAACCGTAATCTCTTTGTCTGTATGTCATTAACATGAAATGAAAGGACGCGGAGCAGCACTGATTGCCCTGCTTCTACCCTTTAGCCGCTTTCTGTGCTGTCGGATTTCTTGCCCAGCTCGCCGTGGTCTTCTGGAACGCCTTCTCGGGTAAGCCGTACTCCAAGACGAAGTTCAGCCGGGTCTTCTGACCTTGCTAGCCTTAAAGACCTGAACCGCTCCGCCCGTTACAACCACGAGCTCAAGACGTGCTTGATCGAGTCGGCTTCCTCTCGTGGTCTTCAAGTGTACTGCTTCATCAGTACGAGCATGATCATCTCCATTCTGGACATGCGCCGCTAACATCTCCTATGTACAGCTGTCGTGGTCGACGGTGTCATCCTCCTCCTAACGCTCGGCAGGCTTCTGAAGATCCGCCTTGACTCGGGCGTGTCCTTCGGTCTCACCCGCGTTATGTGAGCATTTCCGAGCTGCCACAGTGCTCCCGATACCCGACACTGAAAGATTGTATCCAGCATGCGTGACGGTGGAATCTACTTCTTGGTACGTAACGCCCCACCTTTGCGCCTTTAAATCATGCGCCACATCCTGACTTGGTCTTCCACCGCAACAGGTCTCGTTCGTCTGGGTTCTTGCGACCGCCTTGCTCAACTCCGTCCACGTCCCTCTGTTGTGGCACTGTAAGACTGCTTCCTTGCATTGACCATCCTTCCAGATGCTTACCTTCAAGCAAAACAGTCATGCTCCTGGTACGTCCACAAGAGCTACCCTGAGGCGATCCGTCGCGGACTGACATGGCCGTTTCTGTTGCAGCCCCCGACCGTCGTCTTCTGCCAGGCGACCTCGGGCCGTGTCTACGTCAACCTGGTGCGTTTCATGGTGATGTAACCAAATAGCTACTCCTCTGAACATCCCTCCAGCTCCACTTCGTCTGCCCGGCAACTCGCGAGGGGCAAACCACCAACCGCGACCACTCTCACAGCATGCCTCTGTGAGTTACTCAATCTGCCATGAGACCACATTGCTCCATTTGACCTCCTGCCTTCTATTTTCTACCTCACCGCAGCTCCAACACCTACATGGGGACGATGGGCGGCCGCTCGCGCCGGAACACGGACGCGGATCTCGAGGCCGGCATCGACGGGAAGGACAACTACAGCCACTCCTCGATCGAGAAGATTGGCGGCCTTCCCAACCCCGCGGACGGCATCATGGTCACCACCGTCTCCGGGTCGTCCTCCGAGGGCGGCGTCCAGTGCTTCGACAACAAGCGCGAGCCGTGCCCTTGAGCTCCGGTGCCACCTGCCAGTGCACCCGCCGCGTCCCTGTGGACATTCCGTTTCCTCTCGTTTCTCTCCCCTCTCGTTTCTCTCCCCTGCTTCGGGGATTTCTCTCCTATCTTCTTGCTCTGTGGGAGGTCGTACTCGCACAGCTGGACTGTTTATTTTGCTATACCCGAGTCTGATCAACCTGCCTTGCGATCTGTGAGCGCTGCGCATGTATGTGCTGGGTGAACTTGCGTGCGGCCGTGGATCGGCCCGGCTTGAGTCGGAGCGACGCCCAGTTCCCTAATTCGCATTGAGCAAACAGGAACTTTTGGGTGACAGATCGACTACCTACTCCCAAGACGAGAATGCGGGTATTCTGCCTGTCATTCCCTTTGCAGCACTTGTCAGTCGCCATGATGCCATTTGAACACCAAACTGGAGTCACGGTCCTGGTTCTGTCTTCCGATTGCGACGGAAAGGCCCTAGCAATGTCGCTGCCCTTGCCTCTTGTGGCTCATGGTAGCGCCTTAAACAGACGACGAGCCGGTTCGTCGCGAGAACAAACGCTTCCCACGCCAGTATAACCTTTTATCGCCCTCCTTGTCCACTCCCCGCCTCCGCGCTCATGCCTTCTCCCTCACATCCTCGACCACCACGACCCCCTCCTTCCCCGGCACGTTCCCCAGTTCCGGAATGAGCTTCTCGTAGAAGCCGATCCCGTCGAAGAGCAGCTGCTTCGTGACGTATTCGTTGTGGTGGTGCAACAATCTGATCCCACCGAGATGTGCACTGCCAGTGGGAGGGGTGCGGATACAAAAAGGGGGTCGGGGAAGACCACGCACGGCTCGACATCGTGCAAGTAGGAGATCCCCAACGCGGGGATGTTCAAGCTCCGGACGAAACGCGAGTCGGAGGCGGCCTACTCGCGTATCCCCCACCACTCATCAGCTGCACCTTCCCCATCCACCGCCTTCCCAACCTCCTTCGCAAGGGAGAAGGAGCAGTCGCACGTACGGGAAAGATCTCCGGCCTGAGCTTGAGCCCCTCCCTTTCTGCCACGCCCGTGAGCGCGCCGTAAAACGGGTTCTTGTCCGCCTCCAGCGAGGTGACGTGCGTCGAGTCGAACTTCTGTTCGAAGCGGTATGTGACCCTACACAATAACCACCCCAACCACCTTAAGCTTCCACCGGTAAGACAGGAGGGCAGAGGGAACCGACTCTTCCTCAGTTGCGCACCACGCCTTCAGCACCTCCTCGAAGTTCGCGACGTGCCATCTGCGGGGGAGACGGAGTGTGGGGATGGGGTGGAGATGGGGAGGATGGGGGAAGGGGGCGTACGGAGAGACCCGGATGTCGAACCCTGCTTCTGCGAGGCCAGGGACGACCTGCGTGCGCCGGAGGAGGTGTAAGCGACCGGAAAGGCACGGGCTCGGAGTTGGGATCTACGTTGAATTGCACGCCTGCCTGGGGTTGGTGAGAAGACGTCAGCATGGCAGCAGTGCTGCAGATGTTCGAAAGGAGCGGGCGACGCACTTTCAAGAACGTCAAGCTTCATTCCGCACCCAGGCCATGGGAGACGTAAGGTCCCTTTCCGGTTCCGCAAACAAAACGGAAAGGGAAAGAATGCGGAGGGAAACTCAAGACGCACTTGACAGAAGTCACGTCCCCTAGCGTGTTGTCCGTCAAGTCCGGGCGCTTGCCGTACTTGAGCAGCCTGTGCGCCCACCACAATACGACATCCACCATGCGCTTTGATCAGCATCTTTCCATCAAACCGGAGTGTGGTGGTGCGGGAGGGGAATGCAGGGCAGGGAACGCACTCTTCGGAAACGTCCCGGAAATTGAGGAACTTTTGGACGACGCGCACGAGCTTGGCGGGCGCGGCGTTGGCGATGAACTGTTGGCTCGAGCCGAACGTCAAGTCCCTTGCTAGAGAAGGAGGGGGAAAGAAAAGAGAGTGGACCCACCTGTGACCCGTGCCCCTCATTACCCGTCGCAGACACCCAGACCCACCTTCCCACCCCATCCACTTAGCTCCCCCTCCCCTTCCCACTCCTCTCCCCTTAGACGCACCACGGGCTCCTTTCGGCATAAAACAGCCTCAGCTCCCTAGGCACAGGGCTCGCAATCCCCTCGTCGAGGGCAAAGCCGATGTTGAGCTCCTTAAACGAAGGATGCGAGATCCACGCGCGCACGCCGTCGTGTCCGCCGATCTCTTCATCCGGCTGTTGAGTTCCGGGGAGTGAGGGGCCGGGGATGGATGCGAAGGGAAGCGAGAAGGGAAGGGAAGGGTGCGGGAGGGAGGAAGACGGACACCGAAGACGAGGTGGATTGTTCGGAGCGTCTGGAAGGAGGGGTTGGATGCTTTGAGGCTGTGCGGGGAGCGAAAGAGGGGGGCTTTCGTCAGGTTCGGGGAAGGAGACAATGGGAGGGCAAGAACACGCACCGCCTGATAGCTTCGAGGTAGTGCGCCCCGACAATCTTCATATCTGGCTCGCGGGGTGAGAACCATGAGCTCCGGGATGATTTGAAATGGGAGGGCGTATGGAGAGGGAAGAAGCCCCGCACCCTGCGTCCCCCTCGCAAAGATCCTGTCCCCCACCACGCGCGCCTCGAACGGCGGCGTGTCCCACTTCTCCTCATTAACGGGGACGACGTCGGTGTGGCAATCTATCGCCCGTCCTTCGTTCAGCACATCCTTTTCATTATCACCCCAAGAGTCCAAAGCCAGAAAGACAGAGAGGAACGCACAAAGCATCACAGCCGGTAGCCCCTTCTCCCTCCCCTCAATGCTCATGATCTGCACCGGCTTGCCCTTCACGGGCTCCACAACCCGGAACGGCAAGCCAAGCTCGGACGCCTGGCGCTCGAGCCAAGCGGTCACGCCCGGGTAGTCGGCTGGCAGATTGCGGAGTGAGTACGACGGAGGAGGGGAGAGGCAAGGCGGAGGGGGGACCCACGCTTGGGGTGCACGGTCCGGATCTGGAGGAACTCGATGAACCGCTCGAGGATGGCGGAGTCGGATGAGGAGAGAGCGGAGGAGGACATGCTATTAGAGGTGCTCGTTGTGGAATTGCGGTGGCAGAGGAAGAAGGGCAAGGGAGAAGGGAGAAGGCGTGGGTTAATGGGTTGGGCGTCGCGTGGGAACTTGCGTTATCGTGTGATCGGGCCGGGGAATATTCATGGCTTGACAGTGAGAAGGCAATTGCTACTGCAAGCAACTGCGACTAATCAATCTTGCGTTGTTCGAATACCTGATGAATGGGAAGAGAGAAGACGACACAGGGCGACGCCCAATGTCCCACTTGGCGGCGGCTCATTCACGCAGTTCCATCAGTCATGATTCAGACGTTCCGACCTGCCGCCCGACACCCACCGAAATCACGCTTAATAGAAGTGATTATACCAAATTCTTCTAAGAGTATATGATTTGTATACACGCGCGGGCGGGTGAGTTGGCCGCGCTAGGTTTGTCACTAGTTACTGCAGTGTGGAAGTTGGTGAAAGCAGGCGCTGCCTCGGTCCGGATCTCATACGCACCACCGCGCACGCACATGGTCAAGCACACCTACACCCTTAGGGAGGTCCTTCCAGCCCCCCACCTCCACCTTCAACTCGGTCTATCCTTCCCGATCGTCTGCCGTCTTCTCAGGATCATGCGGCGCAGTGCAAGTGCGCGCGCATCCCAGCATGCACAGCGCACATAACCTTCTGGTGCGCAGGCATCCTCCCACACTACTTTTATTACCACCATGGATCAGCACAAGCATTCTTTGGATCCGAGTCAATCCATTATCTTGGTCGTCGTTCAGTGTGAGCCTCATGAGTGTACCGTGGCCACATGGAGCAGCCTGCCGGTCGTAAGGAAGTGTGTCCGCTTAGTCTTCGCATCTGAGGCTGGTACGAAACACGCACACTTGAATGAGAGACGTCCTCAGCCTCGGGGCTCCCCATCGCCAAGCGGAGGTGTTCCGAGACGAGAAACCACTCTCAAACCACGTCGGTTCTCCTTCGCACATTTGCCCTTCCACCTCGAACTCACGGACGGGGAGTCTTACAGTCACTGGTGCAAGCTGACAAATGCAAACGCGCATCGTCGCATTGACAGTCTCCTCCATGACCCGAGCGCCGTGCCGACCCCCGAGCAGGTCGAGCCCAGGGCCGTGCCGAACTCTAGTTAACGGCCGTTTTGCTGCCGGCGGGAGAGCCGGACAGGAGCGCCGTGACTGGCTCAGCTGTCAGTCAGCGCGCAGCGGCGCGCTCTCGCTCCCCCGCCCGTCCGCGCCCGCCCGCACATCGCATCGACGACGACGACGTGGTCTCTGGTGCTTCCGCTACACCCCCTTTCGTCTGTCTTTTCACCGCATATCAGCCAGCCCGGCGCACGCATATACCAAACACCTTCCCCGGGCCCTCCATCGGCGATCCCTTCCTCCGCGCGCGGGCATACGCCTTCCTGCCCGCAACAGAAACACGCCCCCGCCTTCACGCTACCTAAAGTCGTCCCCGTCCACACCCCCTTATATCCCGCCAAGGCTCGAAAAAAGACCATCGCTGCTGCCCCTTCCCCTGCCAAGCACACCCTCCCTTCCATCGATTGAATCGAACGCACACACGCACGCGGATACACGGATATGGGCCGCAAGAAGATCGAGATCCGCCCGCTCCGGGTGAGTGGCCCCTTGCTCTTGCTCTCCCGTTCGACGAGACGCGTCGCTTAGCTGGGCGCTGCAGGATGACCGCAATCGCTCGGTTACATTCCTCAAGCGGTGAGTACTCCTGTGGTCGTTTGTGGATGGTGAGATTGGGAGACTCATGTTGGGTGTGGGTGTGCAGGAAAGCCGGCCTCTTCAAGAAGGCGTACGAGCTCGGCGTGCTCTGCTCTGCGGATGTGTGTCTTCTCACCCCCCCCCCTCTTCTCGTTCCACCCCCAACCAGCTGCTCATGCTCCATAATTCTGCGTCTAGGTCGCGGTGATCGTTTTCGGTGGGTAGTTTGGACGCGAGGGAAGACGGAGGGTACCTCTGACGCGTCGCGGGTGGTGTGGTGTGTAGGCCACAACGGCAAGCTCTTCGAGTTCTCCAGCAACAACATCGACCAGACCCTCTTGCGGTACACCGAGGTCCGTCCTCCATTCCCCTCCGCCCTCAGTCCTTCCCTCCGCCTTCCTTCTCCGCTGATCTCCCTCCCCCCACAGTACCAAGGCGAGCCAGAGCGGAAAGGCCCGAAGGACTTCCAGCAGAAAGCGGAAGGCGACGCGGACGACTCTGACGACGACGCGGCGGGCCCGTCAGGGACGAACACGGACGCGGGCGGCGCAGACGGAGGGGGCCACGAATCGTCCGCGACGCCTGCCCCGCCCAAGGGGAAGGGGAAGGCCGCGCTCGCTGCCGCGGCCGCAAAGGCAAAAGCCAAGAGCGTTGGTGCGTCGCTTTCCCAACCCACCTTGTAACTTTAGGAGTATGTTGACGTGGAGAGGGAACGCAGAGTCCGCCCAAGTGCACGGCTACGCGCCCCCGCCCCCGCCGACGCACTTCGACCCCTCGAACCCGTACGCGCACGCGCACGCGCCCCTCCTCCCCTCGTACCTTAACCTCGCCGGCATCCCGCCGCACCTCACCCAAGCGGCGCACGCGCACGCGCACGCCGTCCCGCCCGGCGCGGCGCCCCAGCCGTCGTACGCCCAGCTCGCGTACCGCAGCCTCCACCCGGAGGAGCTGTATGCGGCCCAGCCCTCCGCACCGGGGGGCGAGGATAGGGTGAGGCTTCCCCGCATCACTTCCTCTTCCCTTCTCCTGCTGAACCCCAACCACCCCGACTTCAGCGACCTCACCCGCCCCCGCACCCAGCCCTGCACCCCTTCGCCTATGCACAGGCACAGCACCCGCTCCTCTCCCCACACGCTCCGCCGTCCGGCCCCTCTTCGCACTCGCAGTCGCCGTACGGCGGGCCGCCCACGGTCCCTCCGCCCGCGCCGCCCTCCGCCGCGCAGTCTGACCCGTGGGGAATCCTCACGGGCGCGTACCCGTCCTACGCGTCCCAGATCCTCGGGCTCGACCCGTTCGGCCTGGCTGCGGCAGGCGCGGGCGGGGGTGCGCAGGCGCAGGACGCGCTGGGCGGATTGGGAGGAGGGGGGAATGCGTTCCAGTGGCCTGTTATGCGCCCGCCGCCGTCGCAACTCCAGGTCACCCAGCCCCAGCTGGGACAAGCGCAACATCCCTCCCAGCCCCCGCCCCCGCCTCAACAACAGCCCCAAGCATCACCGCACATCGACCCCTCCCTGCATAGCGCATCGTCCTTCTCCCCCACGCACCAGCCCCACACGAACGGCCTTCACCCTGGCGGTGGGGTGGTCAAGCGCCCGCTAGAGGAGGACGAGGAAGAGGGCGCGCCGGGGGCGGAGGAGGGCGAGGGCGGGGAGGAGGACAGGCTGGATCATAAGAGGGTTAGGGCGGGCGAGTGAGAAATCAGTTACAGTAGAGCGCGCTGGATCTCGCTTTTCTCTTTTGTCTCCTCTCAGGTGTCCGCCCTTGTACTTCCTTCTTCCTTGCTTTTGTTTCTATCATGTTGTTTGTTTTTCGTCCTCGTTTTCGAGCTGCTCTTGCTTCTTTTCGCACTTGACATGGACACTCTTCCTCTCCATCGCATCTTGCTCTGCTCTTCAGTGTTGTGGCTCTCCCATACAGCGGTCTTGTATCGGTCACGGTCACGGTCATGGTCAAGGCGTCACGGTCACGGCCACCATCGTATCGCCAGTACAATGCAGCTGTCCCAAGTCTGGGCTGTCGGCGCTAGCCACATGCACGGTATGGTAGGTACGATTTGAAAAGCACTGGCAGGGCATGAAAGACGACCAAACATGAACATCCGTTCAAACTTGGACGACGAATGAACCGCGATGTTATGGGGCAGCTCAAGCTGGGATGCCAGGCAGGAGTGCCAGAGGGCTCCCGCAAGAGAGTTAGCATCAAGGGGAGGGAGGCGGAAACAAAAAGGTCGTAGACTTTGTTGACGGGAGGATACGATCGGGCAACGAAGGATGAACTCACCTCCCCAACACAAGCAACTCCATAGTCCTCATGCCGCCGCTGCGAAGGGAAGCAGAGGCCCACCCTTGAAGGGTGCTGCAATTACAGACCTATAATGCAGCTCGCTCTGTCGTGGCACCTGCCTGTACGAAGATGAAATTAAAATCGTGCAGACTAAATGGTTTCAGTTGGTCAACTCGCTAAGCTGTATGACAACTTGGCCAGTCGCGCCGAGGAAGCTGGGTGTGGTCATCCAACGTCGCAGCACGCAAGTACGACGAGGACCAACGTGCAGAGCCTCGTTGCGGGCAGGATGCTCGGAATGCCCATTGTGATGTTCGAAATCAGCATCAAACGCTCATACACTCAGACACTGACGGACAGACATCTGCAGTGCAATATCAAAATCAAAATCACATGTTCCAGGGGATGCCATGCTATCGCTGAAGGTGAGTGAGCCAGAGGGGGAGCGCACCTTGCTCTTGACCGTCACCGCCTTCTTGACGAAAGGAAGACCGCGCTGCTCTGGATCGTTTCCTTCGTTCCGGGTAGCATCTTTCGCTCGTGCGTAGGTCCTGGGCGGCGTACTTCGTTCTCAGCACCAGGATAGAGTAGTAAACACGCATACTCGGGTTGAGTGAGTCGCGTTTGGTCGTCTTCGATTGGAATCGTTGCCCGGCGCGGTGTCTGGCGAACCGGCCTCGACGGTGCGGTGGTACACCGTGTACACGCCGTAATCGTGGCCGTGATCTGCTTTGAAATTCCACGCCGGGACTTTCGAACGACTCCGGCGGCAACGACGAGGCTTGTCCCGCTTACACTCTCACTGACCCTCTCCACTTGTCCCACCTTCCTTTCTCGCAGCAGCTCCAGTCCTCCCTCTCGTCGCGATCCGCGATGGACGGCCCTTCTCCATCACTCAACCCACCCCCAGATGGTCCACCGTCAACCTCAACCTCCCCATCCAAGCGCGGGCGCTCCCCCTCACCGGACACGCCCTCCAAGCACCTTCGCCGCTCGCCGTCTCCTTCGCCCTCCTCCTCGCGCTTCGAACCCCCGTCCTCCGCGGTTCAAAACATCGATGACTCCTCCGGGCAGATCGACCTCGAGGCGGCGGACGCGCTCGTCGACCAGCTCGAGCTGGAGGCCGCCGCGGACAAGGTCGTCGCCGCCACGGCTGCTGCCGCCCCGCCCCCAGCCCCGCCGGCGCCGAGCGAGCTGGATGCGCTCATGTTGGCGGAGGATACGCTGAGCTGCATGATGTGTGTAGTCAGGCTTTGAACAATATATGGAAGTGTAAGAGGGCTGATGAGATGCGGACGCGGGGCTGGGCAGCTGCTTCGAGCTCATTGGCGGGGCCGTGCGCGATGGTGCCGTGTGGGCATAGCGCATGCGGGGCTTGCCTTGCGCCGTTTCTGGCTAACGCTGAACAGGTACGTCCTCTCCTTCCTTCCATCAGTCGATGTGGTGCGTAGCCTGCCAGTCCGCTGATCGCGTGAGGAGGGTAATTCAGCCTGCTTGCCCATACTGCCGCCGCGCGTGCCTGCAGTCAGGCGCGTTTATG
>JTLS01000248.1:0-24114 GCA_000826855.1 Basidioascus undulatus | reverse complement strand
TGGGATGGATGAGAGAAGAAGAAGAAGAAGGGGGAGACAGAGCTGGATAAAGCGCACCTTGAAGAGAAAAGAAAGCTGCCGGGGTGGATTGAGGGAAAAATGGCTTAAGGGAAAGCAAGGCACTTGAGATGCCGGTCCGAGGTCAAAGAAGGGAGGGGGCTGTCGGGGAGGCTGCCGCGGTGCCGGCGGGCCTGCCTGCGCAACAGACTCCGCTCTGCATTGCTCTGCAGCCATGTGTGCACCTTGAAATGCAGTGTTTTCTTTTTCTATCTACATAAAAGCCTGCTTCACTGGGTTCGTCTTGTTCGTGTCCCCATTATTCACCTCATCGCGCTCCCCAAGCCGCCCTATGCGATTTCCTTATCACACCATGGGCGCCCCCTCCTTCGCACTCGTTCTCTACCTCCTCGTTGCGCTATGCACGGCAACACCTTTCCTCCGCCATGCCTTAGGTCACCAACCTGCAGCGTCGGGGCTGCTCGACAGCTTGGACGCCCTCGGCAAGCTGCTCGAGCTCGGCAAGAAGGTCGACCGGCACGACAAGAAGCAGCCGCCGCCCCCGGTGTGCCCTGTGGGTCAGTTTGATGAGCACCACTCGCCCGCCAGTGTCGCTTCCGACTGACTTGCCAGCTTCCGCTGCTGCGCTTGGTATTCTCCCTCACAGTCAGACGCTGTGCAGTACGCAACATTCCCTCGCTCTCATTCCTAGCGCGCCCTAATTTATCCCTTCATTATTTACCTTCACGCACCTTCCCAGATCTACATAGGTTTTCGCTTGAGAGGAGGAGAAAGCGGCGGGGATGGAAGAGGAGGACGAAGACTGTGGGAAGGAGGAATAGTGACACTCATGGACGTGACGCCTTGAGCTTACAATTGCTGAATTATACATTTGCCTCAAAATTTCGTCGAATCCAGCTGAAGAACCACGTCTGTGTACGGAGAGCAGCCCGTCAGCAGCCCAGTCACGATGGACAGCCCAGCCCTTGGTTTTCGCTATATGGAAGGTTGTCCAATGTTTTTTTTACATGCAGAACTTTGATTTGTCAGTGACAGGAATAGGCAAATTCGCTTCCTTCAATCTGTGTGTGAGTGAAAAACAGGACACCCTGCAGTCAGGGCTTCAGAGTTGCCAGTGTTGCACGCTCACCCCTCTACATCCGCTTCATGGAAGGCTCCCACAGTTTAGGCATTCAGAATACTCCTTTTGTGCACTGAAATTTGTTCTCACAGTATGTGAACCTGAAAGATGGACTTAAGTGGCAGTTGGTACATGCTGGAGTTCAGGCGTCAGAGCAGCAGGTGCCGCAAACTTGGACCTCAGAACTACCGCATGCCATATAAGCACTTTCAGGCTGTCGAGACCTGGACTGGATAGCTTTCTACTTAACCACGGCATTTTCTTCAATGACACGCGACATATGCGTGGCTAGAAAGGGGACAGAGTCTGTCTTCCACAGCCCCGTTCTCCGTGTGGAGTATTGTATACTATAGACACCGGTTGGATGTACACGGTTTCTATTTTATGTTTCGAATGAGCTACATACGTGCAACTAGGTCGTTTGGTGCAGGCTGCGATCAAAGGACGAACGAGGTGAAGCTGGGGGCCAGGCGCTGTGGCATCAACGCATCGTTGACATACCCGGGATGTAAGTTTCATACCTTTATAACGCGAAAAGAGTACAGATGACAGATGCACAGGACTTGATGCCCCGATGCGAGATGGCAATGGCGTGAGGAGAGGCACCGAAGAACTCGACATCAAAATGAAAGAGCAAAGGACAATATCTGCCGATGTCAGGGATCTCAGCACCCGGTCCAAAAGCGATGTAAAACGCTTTCAGCGACGAACCGATTCTGCGAAAGGCGCGATCGAGAGAGAGGCGTCCGGCGCCATAGAATCCTTCCAGCTTGAGCTTTCGCAGGGCTGGGAAATGCGATCGAGAAATGAAACGTAGAAACGCCGTCCTCGGGGTCAGTGGGGTAGTGAACACACGCGAAGCGGATTGTGAGACTTGAGAGGAATTGGAAACTGGAAATGCTTTGCGCAATTTGGCGAGGTTCCAGATAGAGCGTCACGTCCAGAATGCGAAGAGACGACGTGAAAGGGCTTGCAGCGAGAACAGCGAAGCGGGACGCGTCGAGTGCCATGATGCCATGAAGATGAAGTTCCTGCCGATTGGAAAGATGGCTGAGTATCGAGCAGCAGTGTTTCTCAAACTTTGAGTTCATCCTCCTCATGTGGTTAGTATAGGCCACGACATGTAATGTGCTTGCGAATTGATGGTCATGATGTCCCATCGGCGCACCTCGAGCGGCTGCCTTCGAGAAGTGTTTCGATATTCGCTAGATTTTGTAGAACAGCGTGAAAGGTAGATCGATCGATGCAAAAGCGGAGTGGCCAGTGACTGGATGAAAGGGTTGTGGTAAACCGTCAAATATCCCCCTTTGAAAGACATGCAGCGCAGATTTCGGCTTACGTTCCAGCGTCTGCAAACAAGGGAAAGCCGTAACGCAGAGTGGAAATCGCAGGAGGCCCTACTTCGAGGCCCATCGCCCACGACCAGCTCGAGGATGTAAAGTAGAATCTCATCAGGCAGGTGTCTGGTGAAGTTGGGACCAAGAACTGCGATCTTTGGGACTGACGATGCCGATCGGTCGAGTGCTTGAAGGCAGGCAGGAGAATATTCCACTCACCGTCTTTCTTCTGCGAAGATGAAGTGGGGACAGTCCATTGCCCATGCTGGAGAGTAAAGGGCCTCTGTGCTGGCGATGGGGTGGAGAAAGTGCTGTAGAGGTCGAACGTCGAACTTCGAAAGTCGAGCTTGTTGCTGGTGGCTCAGAAGAGACCAGTACGGTATTGCGGATTTTGATGGAGGTGGGGTGCACCGCCATTTTGATGGAGGTGGGGTGCACCGCCATTGCTCTAACGGACCTACGAACCCCCCCTACATCTAAAGGGACATCTCTCAGTCCAAACACTGCGATCGGCCTCTGGTCTTTTGACAGCAGAGGGCTGATAAAGATTAAACACTCACAAAGGGAGCAACATTTTCCGTCAATTTTTATGGGCATGCAGCCCCTAATCCAGCTGTGCTCTCACGCCGCTTGCCAGCAAGCGTTCTGTGTTGTGCACGCTGCTTGTCGACCAGAAAGGAACCAGCTGGCCAGGCCCAAGTTGCTGAACTCCGGCACTTGCTGCACCTTCACAGAGCGGGAAGAGAGGTAATCATTGTGATGAGGTTTACCTAGACTCACGCAAAACTGTGCCTCGTTATTGTGTGGGCGTGTGAGAACTACAGCAAGTCTTTGCGGTTTCCCGACTCGGCCGCCAGCTTGCAGCCAGCTCCAGTTGCAGCTGTGAGGTTGCGTTGAGGCGGCTGGGCCTCCCTTGGATATAGACGCCGGCCTAGGAAGGGTCCGCTCAGATAGCTGTTGCCATGGGTTTTCTCTGATTGCAGCGGCCACTGCACTGCACCGCACCACTTCCCCCTATCATCTCCACCGCGCTAGCACAACCGTCTCGTGCTCTGTCATACTTGTGATCATTTCGAAAGTTTGGACCAGGGATAATAAGTCAGGGAGCAGCCCCGAGGGACTGGAGTAATGGCCGCTGGCCGCAGCGGTATGCTCAAGCTGCGGTGGAATGAGAGCACGAAGTGCAGAGTACAAGTTGTACATCGTCATCTGTGGAGCAAAAGCTGCATTTTATTTGGATACTTGACTTAGGGTCCCTTAATAGATGTAGATGTAACAGTAGGAGCCAATGACTTCCGGCTGGGGGAATCTTGCGTACGAATCGCTCGTGACGGTGTGCCACAAGGCGGGCACTGTTTATCCCATTTTTGCATCTTGGCTCTCCCCTCGCTTGCATAATGAAGAACCGTGTACAGCAAAGCAGGCTTGGTTACTCTGGCAGTAGCGAGAACGGGACGGTGTCCAATGAGAGGCCAGCTCACGCCCAGCTCCAGACTCCGCACCGCCCGCAACGCAACCTATCTCCACCGCCCGAGGCCCCTCAAGCACAGCATCACAGCGTCCTGCCAATTCGTCCGCAGACGAAGATCATGCCTCCATCCCCTCACCCAAATACGCTCCCCAACACGTCCGCGACCTTCCCCTTCCCCCTCGCCTTCCCCCTCGCCTCTTCCGCCTCCCCCGCCGCAGCCCCCGTCTTCCGCTTTTTATCCACCACGCCACGCTGCCTGAAGCCCTTCTCCCCTGCGGCCTTGGCTGCGGAGGCGGCGGTGGAGGATGAGGAGGGGTTGGAGGTGGAGGTGAATGACTTTTTGGCTGCCTTCTCGGCTTTCTGGGATTGGATCCGAGCCCGCTCGACACGCCGGAGGTAGTCCTGCTGCTCCCGCTTGGACTGCGCGAGCTCCGCGCGCAGGCGAGAGGCGTGCGAAGCGGCTTCATAGGCTGTTTCGTCCCATCTCATGTCATCAGTTTGCTGTCGCTTGGGAGAAGGAAGGATGAGAGGGAGAGAAGGAGGAGGAGGAGGAAGGACAACGAGGAAGGAGAAGGAGAAGTAAGGAAGGAAAAGAAGGGAAAGACGCACCAACATGTTCGCTCAGCATCCCCCACCTGAACCCGCCGCCAAGGTACTTCATCGTCCACACGTCGTCGCGCCACTTGTCGCCCTTCTTGCCCCCGATCGGCTGGGCGTTGAGCAGCGCCGCGACGCGCTTGGCAACCCGCCGGCGCGCGAACTCGACCCAGCCTTCGGTGTAGTGCGGGCGGCGGGGATGGGAGTTGGCTAGACGAGTTGCATTTCTCAATATCAGTCCTAGAATCGCAGACAGTGAAGAAGAGAATGGAGAAACGAATAAGGAGAAGGGAGGTGGGTATGGGGATGGGGTGGAAATGGGGGGAGGAAAGACGCACGAGAAGCCTGCAGATACACCCGCCCCACCTCCCCATGCTGCGCCATGATAGCCTTCACCTTGGCGGGTGTCATCCCGGGCGGGATGCGCGAGATGTAGATGATGCCCGGCTTCGTTTCCGGTTCGGGGGCGGGGGCCGGGGCAAACTCCTCCTCCTCGTCCTCGAGCTTGGGGGACGCGGAGGCTTTGCGCTTCTTGGAGGAGGAGTGGAGGCCCGGGGAGGCGCTGGCGGGGGCGGCGGAGTGGGAAGCGGGGGCGTCGTCGTCGGACCACGAGATCGAGGCGGCGAAGCGGTCGTCGGCGGCCATCGTTGGGGAAGGGGGAGCGTGTGGTGAGAGTGGAAGGATCTAGGAGAGGAACGGAAGAGGAATCGATAGGAGAAGAAGGGAAGGAGCGAGGCAAGAAGACAAGGACGAGCCCGGGGGGAACAAGTTCAGAAGTTCGTGGGAAAACTGCAGCGCATGCGGTCCTCGGGAGTCCCGCGGTAGTTCGACCCCTTGACTTCTTCGCACTACTTTTCACTTGTTTTCTTCTAATCAGCTTTGATGAACGGCACAAATATACATCCCGATATACCTTCAAAAAAATTACAGCCGTCGCGAACCCAGCGCTCAAGCTTGAGCCCGCGCCCACGCAGCATGTGAACGACAAAACGGCAGCTGCGCCGGCCCACCGCGCGGTACTGTAGCCGGTCTGTTGGCCGCCACCGACCTCCGTGCTCGCTTGCTCTCTCTTCCTCCTCCTGCATCTCCAACTCCAGCATCTTCCTATCTCCCATCCACAATTGCACAGTTGAGACGCCATGTCGACCAGCGCGCACGCGAGCGCGCACGGCGTCGACGCGCGCTTCGATCGCGCTGTCAGGATCGTGCAGTCGTGCGTCTCCTGACCCCTCCATGCATCGAGAGTTGGGAACTCATCGGGTGGGGGTGGGATGGTGCCAGACTACCCAAGACGGGCCCAATCCAAACGAGCTACGAGGAGAAGCTGGCGATGTACAGCCTGTACAAGCAGGGTGCGCCTCTTTCCCCCGGCGTCTTCCTCCCCCCTGAGCAGGAGGGCTGATAGTAGGGTGGCGGATGTGGTGATGCAGCGACGGAGGGCAACGTGCGCGGCTCGAGGCCGGGGATGTTTGATATGCTCGGCCGCGCAAAGTGGGATGCCTGGGCAAAGCAGAGGGACTTGACGCCTGCTGAGGCGAAGTGGCGGTACTGCGATAATCTGAAGCGGGTGCGTCTTCCTCCCCTTCTCGCTCCCTTGTTTTCCTCATACTTCGAAATAATCTGGAGCTGAATTGGGATGCGCTGTATGCGATGGTTGGGAGCAGGTCCTCAAGAAGTACCCCGACCGTCCCATCTCACACGAGCTGCTCGCGGAGCTACGCGAAGACCCTTCCGACCCCCAATCTTTCTCATACCAATCCGGTGCGTCCTCCCCCTTCTGCCCTTCTCCACCTGTCCTCACCTTATCCATCTCACTTCCCCTCGCTCCACACGCAGTCCATCCCCCCCGCTCCGCCTCCCCTCCCGCTCTGCTTCCATACCGCCTCCACCTATCATCAATGCCGAAGGAGAGGAGGAGTATGAAGTATCCCGCATCCTCGACTCCCGCCTTTTCCGCCGGAAGTTACAGTACCTGGTCGATTGGGCTGGCTATGGCCCCGAGGAACGCAGCTGGGTTTCTGCCGATGACTTCGATGATGACGACTCCCTGGTACTCGAATTCCACCAATCGCATCCCAATCGGCCCTCCCGAACTACCTCCTACATCCGGGCTCGCAGAGCTCGCCCTTGAAGAAGGGGGCTACTAGGTACTTACAGGTTGCACATGCTTAAATCCTGCAGGTTAAGCCCTTGTGCAATGCAAGTCAGTCAAAACAAAATGACCTATTGACTGCATTATTGTCTATAGTCATGTGTCAAAAGACCATCTTCTTGTCCTAGTGGCTGACCCACTCAGGTGGAATTGAGGGCTCTTGTTTTAATTCTTTGACTGGGGGAACAGGGTTGTCAGTTGCGGCTTTATCATGATGAATGCCCCGTTGCTAGACTTGTGGATTCTAGTCTAGGTGGAACCTGGCAATGAGACGATGATGAGAGTCTAATTGTGTGTTCACATGCTTGGGCGGACTACACAAGTCAGCTGGGTCCACTCTACATTCGCCCTTTCCCAGTCGCCGCATGCCAAACCTTTGAATCCGCCTTTTGCCACCCGGACCGACGACCCGGCCCGGCACGTTGAGATACCTCCGCTTTGCCGCCCACGCCTTTTCCCCTCGATTCCCCTCTCGTTCGTCGACCCTCTTCTTTAACCCAGCAGAACAATCCCATCACCAATATGGTGGATTCGCCAGACTCGACTCTCATCATGGACGGCGCCGCTCGCCCGAGCCCACCCAAGACGGCAACAGGACAAGGCAAGGCCCTGCGGAGGGACCGAACAGGGTGGTAAGTCGTCCCTCGTGCGCGCTTGATTTCGATTGGAAAACTCACGCGCGTTCATCCTCATACAGTCTTACGTGCCGACAGAGGCATCTGAAATGTGAAGTTTTGTTGTCATTCTCGTTTCCTGACCATTGCGCTTTGAGCTGATAGCTTCGATGACCCGCCTGCGCTTGTGAACCGCCGACAGGCGACGAGACTAAGCCAATATGCGAACGATGTCGGAAATCAAGGCGAAAATGCGTGGACACGGACTCACATTCTGGGAACGGCCGTCCACGAAAGAACAACGTTCTGCATGGTGGCTCGGTGGGAGGGTCCGGGAAACGAACAAATATATCTCCGCGTGCGTGCTCCCTTCTCTACAACATATGAGAGCGTAGGCTCGAGCTCACGCTGCTACTCGAGCGATAGCAGTCGGTTTCAAATTCGTCGACGAAACCTCCAAGGTAGCGTCGGGATACATTACCTCCCGGGTCAATGGTCCCTCAAGGCCTTCTCCGTCATCTGTATTGTCGTCGAACGTCCCAAGAGGAAGAGAAACCCTCGCAACTCCGAGCCTTAACGCAGACGCCTCTCGCTGGACAACGGATGCCTCGATGGATGGGGCGATGGCGGTGCAAACCCTGCACGTCGTCTCCGACACAACCTGTTCGGCTCGTGAAGGAGACACCACCGCTCCGGTCTCACACAACACGTCTTCGCCTCTCGTTCTTCCCCCTAATCATCCGCCACTTCTCTCTCCGTCGGCGAACGGCCAAGGCTTGCCATCCAGCTTGGATTTGTCCACCTTTCTTACTCGCGACTTTCAGGACGGCTCAGATCGCCCGCATCGCCCTTCCGAGCCGCTCACGACTACAGATACGACCCTTTCACCGCCAAACCTACCCTTCTCGGTCCAGATCTACAGCCTGTTTGATCCCATCCTTTCGTCGCCGGAACAACCCGCGCTAGACCTCTCTTCGCTGCTCGACCAGGTCGTGAGCCACCAGAACGAGATTGAAAGGGGTTACAACGAGGCGCTCGAGATCGCATTACCACGGGGAGACGGCGAGCGCGACGGAGCCTTGGACCTGGGGACATCAGAGAGGGAGGGAAGGGTGACCAGGAGGATTCCACGGGGGGATCGACTGATGATGAGATTGATGAGACATTACGTCGAAGTAGTGGGACCATGGGTGAGTCACCAAACCGCTTTCGAATGTGTTCTCCATATTCTCATGACCTTTCTCCTCGGCTCTCAGCTCGACATGACAGACTCTCGCCGACACTTTGGGACGCTCATTCCGGAGAGAGCTTTCTCGTATCCTGTTCTTCTCAACGCCATCCTGGCCTTTAGCGCTCGACATCTCTCCCGTCTCGAGTGCATGGACGGCCTCATTGCCGAATACTACCACTCGGAATGCGTGAGGGATATGATTCCTATGCTGCAGGATCGGCGTGGCGCGTCAAGTGGCGAGTTGCTGGCGGCCATGACGATTCTGAGGATGTACGAGATGTTGGAACGTAAGGCTTTCTCGTTCCTTGTTCGCATATTCCGTTTCTTCGGGCACGACTGTCACTGAGTACTCACATGGACAATTTGGCAGCGTCCGGTGCCGACTTGCAACATCACCTCCTCGGCTCATGCTCGCTGATTGGCGTCGAAAGCATCTGCGAAGAGTCGGATGAGCTGCGCAAGGCGGCCTTTTGGGTTCTCCTGCGTCAGGACATCCTTTGGGTGAGTCCCGTCTTCCGCTTCGATACTCTCGTTTAGTGCCAAAGATCATGCTTCTGTTGCAGGCGGAGAAACACCGCCGGCCGACGATCATCGATCTGTCTTCATGCTTCCTCACTTCGGTCGATCTGCATTCGCCCACGTCGGATGAGATGTGGGCGAACCGAATATACTACTTGCTGGCCAAGGTGATCAACTTTTGCTTCAGTCGGCCGAATACGACGAACGACGACAAGAGACGGGAGGAGTGGAAAGACCTCGAGGGCGCGGTCGAGGGCTGGAAGGAAAGCTTGCCACCCGGGTTTCAGCCGTTTTGGTATGCGGAAGCAGACGAAGGAGAGACCAACCCTTTCCCATCAGTCTGTGAGTGTCCTGTCTCGCCTGCACCGCCTGTGAGGTCTATCTAACTGGTGCCGCTCTCTTCATCCCGTAGGGCTCCTTTCGGATTGGCACGGTGAGCAGAAAGTTGCACTCGATCTCCCTCTTTCTACGTTTTGCGTCACAACCATCTATGTCTGACGAGTCGGCCATTTACCAGTGGCGGGAATGCAGTCATACCACATGGCACGGTTTCTACTCTACACGCACTGCCTTGCCCCCCTCCCTTCCTCCGGCCTTTCGCTCGGCTTTACAGGCCTCCGCTTCTTTCAGCGCCTGGAGGAGGAGATCCTCAAACACGCCAGACTAATTTGCGGAATTTCGGTCACGAATCGATGTCAGAGCGCGAGAATCAGCGCGACGCAACAGTTAGCACTGGGTACGTGTCCCCTCGTCGTCCCCCTCATTTCGTGTCGGGCGTCTTCATGTGCAAATCGCATTGATGTACTGCCTTCTCCTGCGCCGGAAATCGCTCGACAGCCGGAAAATGCCTGCGCTCTTCCCGAGAGAGGCAGATGCTCATCCAGATTTTGCGAGAGATTGAGGGGGAGACGGCTTGGCCAGTGCATGCGATCGTAAAGGGGTTGTTGGACGATTGGGGTTGGACGAGCGAGCAGGGGTAGGCACCAAGAGCCGCAGGAGAGTCAATAAATGGTCTGTGGTCTGATGATCAGGGCCTCGGCGACGTGCGCTTGACAGCTTGATAGAGCGGCGCGCGGCCTCATGTAGGTGTCTTCCTGTAACCTTCCATCAGCTCCGAGCGCGAACGACATTGCTCTTCTGCTTACCGCCAATTTCGCCTCGGCATCCCGATCACCTGCAAGTCTCATCTGTGGAGGGCCCCAAAGGAACCACACACAACCACTGCTCCATTGAATCAATGCGGATGCATGGCATCCTTCACCGTGATGACCGGGGCCAGTCGTGCCCTCTCCGCACGTCGCTGTCAACTCAGTTTGCGCTCGGCCAGAAGCTGGCCCTTCCAGCTGTTGTATACTATTACGTCGTCGTCTGAGGCCTAGACAACTACATCGGAATGGAAAGAAGGACGGAAGGCCGAAAAGGGAAAAGAGAAGTAGGCGACTAGGTGCCGAGCGCGGGGCGTTGACCACCGCAGCTCGCCCTTCTAACGCCCCAGAACGGTGTTCACGCATCTCTCTCTTCTTCTTCCGCTGGAGGCTCAAAGTCCACGCTATAATCCGGTCGTAAAAAACTTAATTCTTGGGCCGCCGTCCTCTCCAATCAGCGCATTCTTTGATGCGCCTGCAACATTCTCGCACTTCGGAGATGACAGCAGGGCGATCAGAAGTCGCGAAGCCTCCACCCTGTTTGGGACTGAAACGGAACCGGCCGTCACTGCTGGCATGCAGACATGCACGGAGGAAGTTGCTCATGCAAACCAGGGAAGAAGACATGACGAGGCAGCGACTAGGGAACATGAAAAGGCGAGTGAAGCCTGGGTCACTGATAGGTGGAGTGACATGAGGACGCCGTGGATGGATGAACTACGCTGACCCGCTTGGTCTCCCAGCAAGAGCGTCCTACATCGTCGCATAGGCTCATTTATGACGACCTCAGTGCCCAATTACGTGTTCGGTGCGTTCGTACCTTGCAGCCTTCGAACGAGCCTGCCCGCGGATTCAGAACGATCCCCCTTTGTGCCATTTGCTTCGCAACCTTCGCTTCGCCCCGGTCAATCTGTCTTTCTTGACCTGTCTCTTTCCTCTTCTTTCGTCTCGTTCTCTCGCATTATACAAATATCCACACACTGGATCCTGATTTTAATTCGCGAGGTTTGTACCGTACTACCGTTAAAGACTGCACCGTCCATTCCGCAAGCGTCGTCTCCGCACAACGACAAGCGATCGAAGGACACCAGCAACAGTTGGCCTCGCAGCACGCCTCCTCCATATTACTGATCTTGATGAGTGCTTTCGAAGCGTCCATCGGCTTCTTACCGGATGAAAACCTACCATTGCTTTTCCTTGCCGTGCCGAGTTGGCCATGCAGGAGGAGGCTTCTCAGGCGGCCCTTGCCAGAGAGAATGAGTTGGTCGGTTTGCTCAAAGCTCTGGCGGAGGACTGGTACAATCATGCGTCAAGGAATGGACTACCTTGGCAGAGGGTAGATGATCTTCATCGCGGTTGGAGGTCCGCCCCTGGACAGGCATACTCGAGTCGCCTCTTTGGCACTAGCGGCCGTTTCCCTCTTCTCTGTTGTCCTCGTTTTCCTTTTGTTCTAGCACCCCATTGGATATACTTTGCTGGCGGAATTTTCCAGGAGAAACAAGCGCGGCTCCGCCGACCTTCTCGGAGCCGAACAAAAAGAAGGGCGCATATATGAATATTCTCTGTGAAGACGAAACAGAGTTGCAAGATCTGTATCATGTTTGCCCTGGCCGGCTCCGTCTATACCCTGTAATTCCCGGCCCGTACAGGTTTATAGAATCGTGTATCTAGTTCGCAAACTTCTCGTCGTCAAAGTCGGTGAGCACGTATCGGTACCTGGCCTTGCCGTCCAAGACCGACTCCACGACCTGGTAGTCAAGAGGGTCGGAAATCCCTAGTCAGTGAGCAAGAGAAGAAAGAGATGCAGAAGCAAGAGGGACGTGCCCACGAACCTCTTTGCAGCCCGCCTGGGACAGCTTGACGGGCTGAATCCAGCTTTTGATGTTCTGCTTGGCAGCCAGGTCGAGCATCTGCAAAGCCTCCGCCTTATTGCCGATGTGAGACGCGCCCATGAGCGCTCCCTGAGACATGAAGTCCTGGCAGCGGATTTGCGGGAAAGGAGCCTCGGGCAGGCCCACGCTGATGAACTTGCCGTGAACGCTGAGAAGCGAAAGGTACTCTTGGAGAGGGTAGTCTTTGCTGCCATTCGTGGTGGAGATGATCAGGTCGAGCTCATGACGAAGGGGCTCGGCCCATCCCCTTTCAGAGGTGACAGTGAAGTGGTGGGCGCCCATCTGCACAAGAGCGAGTGACAAGTTAGATTCGATACGTTCGCCATCGTCAATATGGGAGACAAAGACCACCTTCATCGCGTCCTCCTTCTTGTTAGTCGAATGCGAGATGGCGTACACTTCCGCGCCGAGTGCAGCGGCGAACAAGACACCGAAGTGTCCCAAGCCACCGATGCCGACGATGCCGACCTTTTTTCCGGGGCCAGCACCATTGCGGATTAGCGGAGAGAAGCAAGTAAGGCCTCCGCAGAGCATGGGTGCCACGATATCGGAGGGGATATCATCCTGTGGACAGAGGAAAAGACGACATGAAAGTGAGCGCGAACTGTCAAAAGGTTCGAAACCGTTACCGACAAAAAAGGGGCGCACAGGAATTTTGAAGGCGAACTGGGTGTGCGCACGAATGTAATTGGCGTAGCCGCCCTGCTGGACGGTGCCGTCCTCGAAAGTGGTTCCGTACGTGTCAATCATCCTGACATTGCAGTAGTCTTTTCGAAACCGCGGGAGCATTAGCGGGGTGGGTTCAAGCGGAAAAGCAAGGGGAAGAGCAAGCGTAGCGCCATGTGGGGCTCACTCTCATTCCCGTTCTTGCAGAATTTGCAGTCACCGCAAGAGCCGATCTGGGCGCCGACACCGACCCTGTCCCCAATGGCAATGTCGGTTACCTTGGAGCCAACCTTGACCGCTTTGCCCACGATCTCGTGTCCAACAACGATGGGATACTTCGTGCCAATCCAGGTCTTGGGGAGAGTGTGCCGGCAGGGTAACGTGCGGGAAGTTAGCAACGATCTTGGAAGGACATGCACCCCAGGAAGCGCGAGAACATCACGGAGCCACGGAGAAGCAACTTACACCTTGGTTCTTCAATGTGTGGATGTCAGACCCGCACACTCCGCAGTGAGAGATCTTGACGTCGACGTCGAACTCCGTGAAAGGACGCGGCTTGTACTCGAGGAGCTTGAAATCCGACCACCGCTCCTGGGAGTGCGAGGCGAAGCCTTTGAAGGTGTCAGGGTAAACCATGGTAAAATGTGCGTTGGTGAGCGGCAAAGGGGATGAAGCGGGGAGAGTCCGTAGGAGGGAAGCGATAGCCAGCCCGTCTGGGTATCCTTGGTGCTGTCTTTATAGTCGACGTACCTTGTAAACTCTTGTCTGCTCCGACATTCTACTCTTCGACCCATGTGATCCTTCTTCATGCTTTCGGATCTCCCCAATGCAAGAAGAGCAAGCAAAACAGAAGAAGATGCAGCGAGCCGGTCCACTAGCTGCCCGCGGATGACCTGCAGCCGCGGCGCGTAAACTCGCCCGATTAGGCAAGTGTCTCGGGCGATCGCCACGGCATGCCTCTGTTCGAGCCGAAGTTATTCTTGTTCGAGGGTCCAAGTTCGAGCCGAAGTTGTCCTCGTTCGTGAATCAGATCCGTATGAGCGCTCAGGTCCACAAGTACACCTCGCGAGACGACGACCGCTCAGCCGTCAGAAGGAGTCATCTTCGCTCCGAGCGCGCTATGTTGGTCACCGGACGGGCTTCTCTCAACGCCCAGGAAGGTCTTGCCCGGCTGGGCCAAGTTGGCCGTATCGTACTGTGATGCTCGTCGTACCTCAACCTCGCCTCTGGCCACCTCTCGAGCTGAGGGCTCGGGAGCAGGTATTTATTGAAGGGGATGAGTCGCTCTTGTTCACCGGATATCACAGTGATTCGCATTAACCGTCTCTTTTGCGTTGAACTTGCCATGCTCATCGAGTTTCAGCATCGTCTTTCAGGCATGATTGTGTCGAGTACACTCCCTTGACACGTTTTGCCGCATGAGACCGTGCCGACGCTGACGTGTTTTGGCCGTTTTCTGCAGTTTTCGCCTTCGCTGTTCTGGCTGCGATTATCCGCTGCCTTGTGTACTACTTAGGCGACCCATACGGTCTCCGGCGCTTTCCGGCAACGTCCATAGCAGGCTTCTCCAATTTCTGGGCGGCGTATCACTCGTGGTTCCTCCGTCGTTCCATCGCCGTCGATGAGGCTCACGCCAAGCTGGGGCCCATCATCAAAATTCAGCCTACCCATGTTTCCTTCAACCATCCCGATGCGGTTTCCGCAATCTACGGACACGGCTCTCCCATGCTCAAGGACGTATTTTACGAGACCTTCTCAAGCAATGAGCACAAGAGCATCGTGGGGACGAGGAGCAGGGAAGACCATTCCAGGAAGAGGAAGTACATCGCCGCGGCGTTTTCCCAGAAAAGCATCGTGGATATGGAACCGAATATCCGAGAAAAGGTGAACACAGCCCTCCTCCTTGCTCATCCACGTATCTCTTTGTGTCAAGGCTAACCCTCCCCTTCTTTATTTTCTTTGCAATAGATCGAGACGCTCCTGTCCAAGTTTGACGGCTTTACATCCGACCCCGCGACGCCTGTTGCCGCTTCTTCCCTCTTCAATCTTCGTTGGTGGCTCAATCTCTTCACGTTCGACGTCATCACCAAACTCGCTTATGACGACTGTACGAACCTTCTCGACTCCGGCACCGATCTGGTCGAAGCGGAGACGGACTCGGGACGACGTTACTATACCAACGCCATTCGCGCTTTCCACACCAACTCGCGCTACGACGTCATCCTCGCCCACTGGCCCAAATTTCTCCCCTGGACCAAGTGGCTCACGAAATGGCACGCCGGTAACGTTGGGGGCGCCGAGTTCACCGACCTCTGCATTCGCAAGATCCGCAAGCGCTTCGGGCACGAACCGGAATTCCGCGACTTTTGGGGAAACCTTCTCGTCGACAACAAAGGCGAGGACCTCCACCTGCCCTTCCGCGAGCCCGTCGCTGAGGCCGGTGTAATGATCAACGCCGGCTCGGATACAACCGCGACGGCCATGACATCTGTCATGTACCACATCATCAAGAATCGACGCGTGTTCCAAGCGCTACGAGCGGAGCTGGATGAGACGCTCGGCAATGAAAGGTGCATTGCGACGTACGATCAGGTCAAGGGACTCAAGTATTTGAGGGCTTGCATCGACGAGGGGATGCGAGACCGGCCTCCGACTGGCCTCGGATTGCCAAGGGTCACTCCGCCGGAAGGTGCATGGATCGCTGTGAGTCGTTGGCGCCAGATCGTTGTCATTTTTGAAGCTCTGTCCCCGAGGGGCTGTTAGTTCTGGCTTCCTGATCGGTTATATTATTTTCTTTCTCAGGGCGAATTCATTCCCGGCGGTATCACCGTATCGGTCCCGACTTACACCTTGCACCACAACGCCTCGCTCTTCCCCGATCCTTACGAGTACCGCCCGGAGCGCTGGCTCGAGGATTCGCCCGAGTCGGCCAATCTGCGCAAGTATGTCATGCCCTTCTCGCAGGGCCCGCGCGCGTGCATCGGCCGCAACCTCGCCTATCTCGAACAACAGATCCTCATCGCTACCCTCGTGCACAACTACGACTGGCAGCTGGAGCGAGAAGACTTCGTTTTGCCTCTCGTAGAAAGGTTCAACCAGAATCCTGGAGACCTATATGTTAAATTGTCCAAGCGGGAGTGGAAGCAGTCGTGATTGTCGGATGTGTCTCCTTGTCTCTGGGTTTATGCAATGCAATGTGTTTTGGTAATACCTACCTTCTAGACTTTGAATCGGAAGACGCCTGATGGCACAAGCAAAGGGTTAGGGCTGCACTCTAGCTCAGCTAAAAAGAAGGTTCGCGTCTGACACTGTCCCCAGTTGGGAAGAGGCCCCATTGCTTCGTATCCTTTCTTATCGTGCCCTGCCTCATCACATATTTTTCGTCTCCGTTCTGCGGTAAAAACGGAAACGATATTTGAACGGTCCACCATAAGAGTATCTTGATTCCGATAGCCGCCAAAGGCGAACACTCCCGAGCCCTGACACGCCGACTATCACAATGCGCACAGAAACTGTTCACTACCATTGTATTCGTGTTCATCCTGTCTTTGTCTTGAGCATTAGTGTGTCTGCCTCCGTTTGCTGGCGTTTGCCTTCACATGCATGTGTATATCCAAGGCAGTAAGGACCAAGAGCAGTGCAAGTCACCGATTCTCGCTCTCCTCGCCACGGGCAAGTCCATCGAATACGCCTCAATCATTGTGGCCTTACAAACGTGTCCTCTTCAGCAAACACCGTCCCACCTGGACGTCAAACTGAGCTAGTCTCGCCGTCTTGCGTACTCTACATGCACTGCCGCTTTCGCCTGCTTCTCCAACATCTCGTGCCTGCGACCAGCCTGCTCTCGCTGCTCCTCGATGCCGCCTGTGAGCCGACCGGAAGCGTACATGAGATCGATCGCCTCGAGAGAGAGGCCGGCCGTCTCAGGGAAGAAAAAGTAGACCAACGGAATGCCTGCGACGCTGCACATGAGGAGGAATGGAAGCGATCAGCTGGTGTCAAATCGAGATACGACCAGACAAAGAATCCACGATCGACGTCGAGGTAGGGTCTCCCCCGAACACGCACCACATGACAGCGAACACCAAGAAAAACTTCCAGCCCACGTTCTTCAAAGCCAGCGGGGTGACCTCGGCGATAAGGAAGGCCGACAGCCACTCAGCGGAAGTGCCGACCGCCGCTCCGACGTGGCGAACGGCAAGGGGCGTGATTTCGGAAGGGTAAATCCAAGGGATTGAGAGCCACGAAAAGGCGAAGGCGCTGACAAGAAAGAATTGAGGGGTAAGCCTTGCTTTGCTCGCTCGAAATAGAAGGGAAAGACGGTGCAGACACACATCTGAAACAAGTAGATCATCACCACAGCAGCGTATAAGCAAGCCTTGCTCTGAGTTTGCGTGATTAGGGCGACAAAGGCGACCCAACAGACGGCCATCGCAGTGCTGCCCAACATCAAGCCCTTCCTCCGCCCAATACGGTCGACAAAGAAGATTGGAGGGATGGACGCGATGGTGTAGACGACCGCCGAAACCAGGCCCAGGCCTAGGGCGAGCGTTTCCGACAAGCCCAAGAGGTTCGTGATTACCAACGGCAGATAGCCAATCACGACACCAATACCAGTGAATTGCTGCCACCACTGGCAGGCAAAACCTGTCATGATGCGGCGCATGATCTTGAGCTCGCCCTTGCCGCGGAGAATGTTTCGAATTCCCATCTTCGGCACCGTCTTTTCGTACTCGATGGCGCTAAGAATTTCCGTGCGTTCAGCTTTTACGTCCACGTTGTCGAAGGGAAGGTCCTTGAGACGCGTGAGAACTTCGTCGGCTTCGTCGGTTCGACCGACAGCGTAGAGCCATCGAGGCGACTCGGGAAGGAAATGTACGGTCGAAAGCGTGAGAAGTGCAAAGGTACACTGGAAGGCGATGGGAAAGCCTGCGTGAGGTGTCAGGGTGACCGGTGCATACGCTTCAGCTTATGTCGGAGACGCGAGCGACGAGGAAAAAGGCGAAGCTCACGCCAAGCTGCCTGGCTTCCTACGATATAATTCATGCCAAAATCAATGCCGTCGGCTATAGTGATGCCTAGACTGACGATGGCCAATTGTCCCGCTACGAGGCCGCCCCGCTCGGAAGCGGGCGAGGTCTCAGATATCCAGATCGGAATCGAAGACGTGATCAATCCGGTCGCGATACCCGTAACGATGCGGCCAACAATGAGTTGAGGGACGCCAAAGGCGAGGGCTTGGATTAGGGTGCCTGTTGAGTTCGGCGGAGCCCGTCGATATCCGATGTCGACTTCAGCCACCTGCCCACTAGCTCAAAATGGGGTCTACCCACCGACGACGTTGACCCAGCAGCCCAGCATGATCGTCCTGCGGCGCCCGATTTTGAACCCGATTATGCTACTCACCACGCATCCGAAGAAGCATCCCTGTACACAGCCCGAGGCAATTTGATTCGCTCGTCAATTTCCTGCCGATCCCGCTATCGTCGCAAGACCGATCCTTCACCCACCAGGTTATAAATGGCCACTATCGTTCCAACAGTTCCGGCACCGGGATTGTTCATGGCAGTCAGGAATGGCTTGGTCGTGATTAAGCCGGCCCTGTGAAAGCCGGACGATGCGAAGAATGACTGTCAGGATAGTCTCGGTTATTAGGAGAAGCAGGCAGAAGAACGAACATGACACCATTGTCGTCTGAGCGCGCAGAGACCAAGGAACGTATCAGCCGCCTTCCCTCCCATCTTTGCTCGAACTGGAGGAGCGCCGCACTCACATCCGAACAGGAGGAAGGAGAATCCAGAAGAGATTGAGATCGCCCATGTTAAGGCAAGCCCGCGCAGGTTTTGAAAGCTGCGCATGATGTGAAGGACAGAAGACGAGAAGGTGATATAGGATGAAGGGCAACCGCAATTGAACACGAACCGAGCGGCCTTTATATTTCAGAGGCACCCTAATAGAGTGCTCGACCTGCCGGTCGTGCACGTTATCTCACCTTCGCTTCTCCGCTATCAGTCTCCTCGATCTAGCCGGTTTTTTGCCTTGTACAGACGCGACAGCCGCGAGAGTGGACTTTCGTCATTCGGGATGCCAGGGTTATCTGTCCCCTTGTGGATCGCCGGGCTCCCGGTGGTGACACGTGGTTTCGACTGGAGAGCCACAGACGTTCATCGCCCATCATGTGAGACTTCGTGTTAGGCTCTGACCGCCGCTGTCCACTGGGTTCCTCGGCCGGGCATGAGAAGCGGCGGGATTCTGGGCATCCAGCTCCTCCGCGCGTAGTGAGGCCTGATATCTCGCTGATGCTGTTGATGCCGCTCGTGATGCAGGCCTTCTTCGCCTGCGCCGCGCCTCCAGACGCGCAGACGTGATGGATAGCGGTAGGCTGCTAGAGTTGTAGCGCTGGACATGCACGTGAGCTCCTGCCCATTCACTGGACGACAGAGTATCAGCGATTGGACGTCAGATCAGGGAAGCTCCGAAAGGAAGCTCCGTCCAACATACAGGACGTCTTGAGCTCCATGGTCGAGCAGTCCAATTTCCATGCGGCCGAGAAGTCGTCGCGGAAGAGCGGTGTGGTAAGGATGTTGGCGGGCGGGGTGGCCATGGGGTCGATAAGATTGCATACTGGTCATTGTTGCGTAGGAGGCCTAGGTACGTGGTGGTCGTGTTCGATCCTTGGAGCGTCCATTCGGCGTTGCTCGAGCCGGTCGAGTCCTGGGGGTGGGTAGGAAAACCAGACGCGCCGGAGGTCGACACTCTATGCATACATCCGTCTAGCTTTCAGGATAGAGGGTTTCAACAGAAGAAATTCAGTTTCTCTCCATCCAGTGCGGAAAGCTTGGCGGTGCCGAGGAGCTGTTGAGATGTTTTCAATTATGAGCTCACGTGACTCAGCTGTCGCTCAAGCTCAACTCGGCCTTTCTCAGCGGCGATGCACTGTTTTTATCCCTCAAGTTGTCTACTTAGACGTTAAGAGCTCTGCATGCGACGCGACTAGTGGGCAACAGGAGGGGATACAGGAGCGGGAAGGGGCCAGGCCAGCACCGAAACCACGTGAGCGAAGGCTTTGCACCAGCAGGAGAAGAATAGACTATGTAGGGATGACATGGATGACACGGTGTTCAGATGCTTGACAGAGGGTGGACTTGATGGTGCGGAGGACGGGACTGGCGACGTGGGGGGCAGCGTTGAGGAGGCGGTCGATGAGGGTGATGCCGGGGATGGTGTGGTCATTGCCGAGGGTGATGGGGGTGTCGGGGAGCGTGGTGGCGATGGCTGTGTTGACGCAGGCGGTGTGGGTCCGGCGGAAGGGGCGACACTTGACACAATGTGCGCTCTCATCGACGTTCTCACCCACACACGAAGCGTTGACCTTTATCTCTAATTGTTCCTCTCCTCTTCGCCTCCTCTTGCTTGCCTTTCTCCTCGTCTTTTGGCGTTTGCCCCTCATCTTTTTTTGCCGTCCAGTTCAGTTCTCGCACGCACATCACAGCCTCCGCTTTTAGCTGTCTCACGGTTTTCGACGGTTTCCCATCCATTTTTCTTTCCTATTCTTGGGGTATCGTTTTCTTCACTGTTTCCTTTTCCTTTGGGCTCACTCTTAGCATTTTGCATAGGCACACACACGTATCCGCCACCGCCCATCTTTTGCCCCGCTTTTTCGCCTTTCGTGCCTCTTCTTTCCGTATTTTGCTGCTCTAACCCATTTTACTGTTACTTCGCTCGCAATGATGTAGGATCATACACGCTGTCCTCCCTCGTATCCCTGTTGCGCAATATAGTAGTTTATTATCCGCCGCCCTTCGTTCCTTTTTCATGCCACTTGCTCTTGCCCACTGGGAGGCTGCACACACTGACAGGGTAGCCGACAGAAGCGGGAGGAGGACACTTAAGGTGGTGATGTGAGGGAGGAGAGACGCAGAGACGAGAGCCAGGTACGACGAGCGCTCAAACGCCAAACAACAACGCGAGAGGCCACCTCCGCCGCGTACCCGCCTTCCGCTCACCCAGCTCAAGACGAGTCTTGCTGCGGCACGTTTTTCGCTTTCCAAGATCTTCAGTTACTCATGTGGGTGCGTTCACGAGTTGCTTGCCATCAAGGACCAGATGGGCAAGCTCGGCTTTCTCGTCCGTCATGGCTACGACCCGCTTGCAATAGCCAAGGACAAGACCCTTGCTCCCGAGGTCCTAGCTAAGCTCCGTGGGCGTCTCTTTGGCCGCCCGCTTGGATCGAGACGCTGCCCCAGACCTCTAGCATTGGACCTTTTTTGCAGATTGGCGGCACGAAATCGAGAAAATAGGATGAGCTGGTGCTGCACCTGGTTGGCGCTGGTCGAGGCATTCTTGATAACAAATGTTGCATTCAAGACCCCAATCGACATGGGAAGCGGAATTAACCCCCCTTCTTCTCCCACTTCCCTCTTATTTCACCCCCTGCCCCTGACAGAACAGGAGACGTTGGCCGCTTGAGCGCTCGGTAGTTAGGAAGCCTGAGACAATCAGGATACCACGACCAACGTCAGTGCGTCGTTGCCGCTCAGGACTCAGAAGGGAAACACGTACGCTCTGAGACGATGGGTTGACGATGGCCTGCGTCAGTGCCTCGTTGTAAGCTCAGGACTGAGGAGGGAAACACGTACACACTGAGACGATGGGGAGACGAGGGCCCGCGTCAGTGCCTCGTTGTAGCTCAGGACTCAGGAGGGAAACACGTACGGTCTGAGACGATAGGGAGACGATCGCCCGCGTCAGTGCCTCGTTGTAAGCTCAGGACTCAGCAGGGAAACACGCACGTCCTGAGACGATGGGGAGACGATGGCCGGCATCAGTGCCTCGTTGTAAGCTCAGGACTCAGGAGGGAAACACGTACTCCCTGAGACGATAGGGAGACGATGGCCCGCGTCAGTACCTCGTTGAAGATCAGGACTCAGCAGGGAAACACATACGCTCTGGGGCGACGGGGAGACGATGGCCCGCGTCAGTGCCTCGTTGCAGCTCAGGACTCAGGAGGGAAACACGTACGGCCTGAGACGACGGGGAGACGATGGCCCGCGTCAGTGCCTCGTTGTAAGCTCAGGACTCATCAGGAAAACACGTACGGTCTGAGACGATGGGGAGACGATGGCCCGCGTCAGTGCCTCAATCTCAGGACTCATCAGGGCAACACGTACGTTCTGAGACGATGGGAAGACGATGGCCCGCGTCAGTGCCTCGTTGCAGCTCAGGACTCATCAGGGAAGCACGTACTCCCTGAGAGATAGGGAGACGATGGCCCGCGTCAGTGCCTCGTTGCAGCTCAGGACTCAGCAGGGAAACACACGTACGAACTGAGACGGTCAGGATACCACGACCAGCGTCAGTGCCTCGTTGCAGCTCAGGACTCAGCAGGGAAACACGTACGATCTTAGAAGGTCAGGATAACACGACCAGCGTCAGTGCCTTGTTGTAAGCTCAGGACCCGGGAGGGAAACACGTACGTCCTGAGACGGTGGGAAGACGATGGCCCGCGTCAGTGCCTCGTTGCAGCTCAGGACTCAGGAGGGAAACACATACGCGCTGAGACGATGGGGAGACGATGGCCCGCGTCAGTGCCTCGTTATAAGCTCGGGACTCAGCATGGAAACACGTACACACTGAGACGATGGGGAGACGAGGGCCCGCGTCAGTGCCTCGTTGTAAGCTCAGGACCCAGGAGGGAAACACTTACGAACTGAGACGGTCGGTATACCACGACCCGCGTCATTGCTTCGTTGTAAGCTCAAGACTCAGCAGGGAAACCACGTACGGCCTGAGACGATAGGGAGATGATGGCCAGCGTCAGTGCCTCGTTGCAGCTCAGGACTCAGGAGGGAAACACGTACGCTCTGAGACGATGGGTTGACGATGGCCTGCGTCAGTGCCTCGTTGTAAGCTTAGGACTCAGCGGGGAAACACGTACTCCCTGAGACGATAGGGAGAGATGGCCCGCGTCAGTGCCTCGTTGTAAGCTCAGGACTCAACAGGGAAACACTAACGCTCTGAGGCGATGGGGTTACGATGGCCCGCGTCAGTGCCTCGTTGTAAGCTCAGGACTGAGGAGGGAAACACGTACGGCCTGAGACGATGGGGAGACGATGGCCGCGTCAGTGCCTCGTTGTAAGCCCAAGACTCAGCTGGGAAACACGTACTCCCTGAGACGATAGGGAGACGATGGCCCGCGTCAGTGCCTCGTTGCAGCTCAGGACTCAGGAGGGAAACACGTACGCTCTGAGACGATGGGTTGACGACGGCCTGCGTCAGTGCCTCGTTGCAGCTCAGGACTCAGGAGGGAAACACGTACGGCCTGAGACGACAGGGAGACGATGGCCCGCGTCAGTGCCTCGTTGTAAGCTCAGGACTCAGCAGGGAAACACGTACGGTCTGAGACGGTCAGGATACCACCACCAGCGTCAGTGCCTCGTTGTAACTCAGGATTCGGCAGGGCAACACTCACCTGCGGAAGGGCGAGGACCTCGACTGAGGCAGACACAGCAATGGCTACGAGGACGAAGAGGGTCTGAGTGGAGGAACGCATTTTGGGAGCTCGGCAATGATTTCGAGAGTGTGCTGAAAAGAGGCTGGCAAAACTGCGGTGCTTCTTAAATAAGAGAAGCAGAAGCGCATCATCTGGATCCGATTGCCCGCCTTGTCCTCAGAGCGGAGGATGAAGTAATCGCTACCTTTTCTGCTGAAGCCGGCTCAGCGGGTACCCAACGCAAGGTGATGAAAGATCATGGTCTCGGAGTAGGAAAGGAAGCGGAGACGCACCGCCATGCATGGTCTCGGGAGAGGAAAGGAAGCGGAGACGGGCCACTACGCGCATATGCTCTCGAACGGCAAGCCCCTAGTAGTGCATGTGCTCATCTCCTTGCCCGCCCAGTGGCCGGCTCGGCAAAGACCGTGATCGCTCATGCTTCGGAGGAAGAAACAAGGGGGAAGAAGGAAATGAGGGGAGAATGAAAGTGGTAGAGTCGGGGTACCACCGCCGTCTGTGTCTGGGTGGCATCCACCCCCAGGCCGTCGTGGAGAGTCTTCCAGAGCCAGTGCTGGTTGCAGGCCTTGTGTACATACCTAGCCAGCTCCAGAGACACATAGGAGGCATATTCCAAGTCTATAATACTAGCTATCCTGGTCAGGTGAGGACTGCCGGGTGGCCGTAGTTCACAGAGCTCCCTCACTATCCGCCTGTCCTGCTCCAGGACGGACTTGACATGTAGGTTAGGCGTTAAGAGCTCTGCATGCGACGCCGCTAATAGGCAACAGGAGGGGTAGAGTACAGGAGCGAGAAGGGCCGCTAATGGGCAACAGGAGGGGATACAGGAGCGGGAAGGGGCC
>JTLS01000247.1:0-24121 GCA_000826855.1 Basidioascus undulatus | reverse complement strand
GCGAAGGGGGAGGGATGAGTGGGAAGTGCAGCGGGAGGGGAGGGGAGGGAGGGGAGATGCACTGATGAGATGCCATAGCGAAACCGGTGATGCCGATTGCGAGCGCGGGAAAGGGGTTGGCGCTCGGGGCGGAGGAGGTCGTGGAAGGGGCGGAGGTGCTAGAGGACAGGGAGCGAGAGAGGAAGGCCCGCACGCGCTGCGATTCGAGAGCCACGCCCAGGCCGCCGGCGAAGAAGAACATGACCGCGCTGGGCCGGGCGGAATGTCAGAACGATGAGGAGGGGGATAGGGAGTGGGTGGGGGAAACGCACATCGACGCATGCTGCACCTGCTTCATCGTCCATGCGTCGCCCGCCTTCGCGCCGAAGCTGAAGCAATCCAGAACAGTAATAAGTACCCGATTGCTTTAAAAGGAGGAAAATGTAAAGGTGGGAGAAGAGGAAGGCGGATCGACGTACCGTTCCATGAACGTGTTGGTGCACCCATACAAGAAGATGGTGAACGACTCGACAAACTCGGCAGAGGGCATCTTCTCGCGCCACGTCCCAAGCGTCCACGCAGGCTTGACGTTCCATGCCCAGCCAATCTCACTGATTCCGCCCACAATACCTGAAGTCAGCGGCAGCCCAAACCGAAGGAGTGGGAGGGGGGACAGGGACGCACGACCACGCGCCGAGGAAGCGGCCGAAGGTAAGGAGGCCGTAGCCGAGGAAGACTGGGGGGGGGAGAGGGGGGATTAGATGAGTTGGGGAGGGGAAGAGGAGGAGAGGAAGAGGAGGGGAGAGAAGGGAAAACGCACTCCCGCCCTTGATCAGGTGCGCGAGACAGCCGTTCTTGTAGGTCGCACGGCAGAGGCCGGAATAGGCTGTTCGGGAACCGCTCTCGTCAGCTTGCAATCTCAAAAAAAGCCAAGGGGGGAAAAGGGGGGCGGAAGGGGTTGAGAGGGAAGCCGAGCCTCAGACGCACAAGTAATACCCGTGACGATGAGCGCAAACCCGAGGACGAGCGTAGTGCGGTCGAGGAAGATGTTGATGTACTTGAGGGCAACAGCAATGCACTGGCGGAACGAGAGAGAGCGGTCGGCGCTGAGCGCGGGCGCAGGCGGCTTAGAGAGGTGCGTGTGCCCTTCGTCGTGGTCGTGAAGCGTGACGTCCGAGTGCCTGCTGTGCTCCGAATCCGGGGACTCTACGCGCCTGTCGTCGTTCTCGTGCTCGTGCGCCGTCTCGTCCGAGGGGAAGCGGACGTGCAGGCTCGGGCGGCGCGACTCGGAGAGGCGGATGGCCGCGTGGTCCGGTTCGGGGGTCCACTCCTCCGCCAAGGCGGAGTAGGGCGCGGAAGAGGAGCAGGAGCAGGAGGAGGAGGGGCGGGAGGAGAGGACGGAGGATACGAAGGTGGACCAGTTGCGTGGGGAGCCGGAGGTGGACCGGAACCAGGCGAGGAAGCGGCGCGAGAAGCGCAGGGCCTCGAGAGAGGTGAGGGCGGCTATGAGGACTAGGGTGAACCACCCCATCGGGCCGTGCGCGGAACCCCCATAGCTGGCAGGCGAAAGAAAAGGCGAAGCAATGAGCAAGCGTGTTCATCGATGGCAGCGTGGGAGAACAGGGACAGGTGGAGGGGGATGGGGCAGGGAGGCTGACAGGTCGGGCGTGATCTTCTTGTAAATAGTAGCGCAAAGCGTGGAGAGCGCAATGAGGACGAGGAACGCGACGTTGACGAGCGAGAAGAGCGGGTGCTGCGCCGTCTTCAGTGCGAGGCCTGCAGAGCGAAGCGAAGAGAGAAGACGCGGGGGCAGGCAGGGCTTTCACATGTCAGCGCTCTGCCTCCGAGTCGAGGTCCCACCTCGTCCTTGCCAATCTTTTGCGTCCGCCATGAGGGAGGAACGAAGACGCACCGACTGGAAGGACGATCGTGAACGCAATGAACATGCCCGCCCCGTGCGCGATCATCCACCCCGGGTGCGCCTGCGCGGACGCGTCCGACTCGTAGTCGTACTCGTAGAAGGACATCGGGTCGGGCCCGTGGGCGAGGAGGATCGCCGTCTCGTTGAGCTCGTCCTTCGGCCCGTGCTGCATCGTCATGTGCATGCCGCCGAAGCCGGAGTGATGCGGGGGCTTGGCGGCGGCGGTTGTGGGTACGGAGGAAGCGGCAGGGACGGCAGCGGAGGAAGAGTCAGAGTCGGAGTCGTGCATTTCGTGAGCCGGTGCGGGTGCAGGTGCATGAGCCATGTCGGGCATGTCCAGGTCGTCGTCCATCATCATCATCGATTCGTCCTCGTCCTCGTTCCCGTCCTCGTCCTCATCGTCCTCATCGTCGCCGTGCCGGGCGAGGAGGCGCGGGGACGAGCGGACGCCCACTCGCAGCGCGGGGGGAGTGGCGGCGGCAGCGGTAGCGGAGGGCGTAGCGAGGACGGTGGCTGCTGTGGACGCGAGGGCGAGGGCGAGCAGCAGTCGTGGTTGCATGGCGGCGGCGGGGGTGGTCGTCGATCAGTGAGAGGGTCCTGCAGGAAAGAGAAGTCGAGATGATCGAGGAAAGTGAAGTGTGCTCGTGTGTGTATCGTCGGCCGTCTGAACCCCTCCCAAACGTGAAGCGTGAATATCGTCCTAGGAGGACGGGCGGTTGAGGGTGAGGGTGAGGGGTGTGAGTGAGGTGAGGTAATCCAAAGCCCGGTAAGTATTTTCTCGGACTGCTGCAAGTCTGCAGTCCTTCGGCGATGTTCACATCAGCAGCTGCTGCACGCAAGCTCCATGTCCGACGTCCCCCGCGTCACCTCGGCGACCGAGGCTGATCAACGAGCTCGGGTCGGGTGGAGTCACGTCGAACACGACCGACGGTTCTGCGGCTACTAGTTGACCTAGTTAACTAATTAGACTGCACTACTGTCTTATGCATATTCGACTGATGGGAGAATGAGGAGGATGCGTGGATGCGACGGCCGAAGTGCTTGCGTCAGCATCGGCGCATGGTTTTCCGTTCGCCCCGTGGTCATGGCGACGACGCACCTCCTCCCGACGCCGAGCACGCCGCTCGTGCCGTTCATCCCGTTCCGTTCAGTTTCGTACTATCCCCAAACCTCCTCTAGGGTCCCTCACGATCCACATACACGTGCATCCATCTGCCTCTTCCTTCCTCAACCCGCACTCCCTCCTCCTCCAACCTCTGATCTTCGCACTTCAGCTTGACAAACCGCGGGAAAAATAGAATCTAATGATGCAAGTTTACCGCGACCCAGGGACCGGCCCGAGGCGATTCGATGTCTCTCAAACGCCACCCAGCCAATCGCCTAATAGGAAATACTAATGCAGATCCGTCCAGCGATGATCGATCTGCGCGCTCGGCCGCTTGAGTCGGTGCACTCGGGCGCCGTGCCGGCTCCGGATCCCGGACACTCGGATGCTGTGCGTTTCTTAGTCCTTCGTGAAGCACTAGTAATTTCTTGGGGATAATAAATAGACCCTCGGCCTGTTGTAGCTTGACATTTTGCTCCACTTGCCTGTCTGTATGCTATGTTCTCGACTTCCTGGATTCTACCGTCGTCGAGAGGATGCCTGAAGAGGTGAAGCACCCGAGCGATGCGGAAACGGCCAACGGACGCAGCGACGGGCGGCCGGAGCGACTGCAATGCAAAAGGTTGCATTAATTTGCAGTCGGCGTGCCAGGAACGGCGGCCGAGTCGGTCGTCTGTCGGCCGGTTGCTGTCGGCCGGTCGGCTGCAAGTAGAAACCGGTTCGACTTCGCAGATCAGTGAGTCTTGGGAGGGTACGACCCTGTTGCACGTGCTTGCACTGGGTTGGCTTTTGCAGTGTATAGCACGAACGTGTTGTTCCTTGGGTGAGAGAAAGATTTAGAAGACTTGGCACGTTCCCTTCTGGGTTGCGTGGGTCCTTGCAGCAGCTGCAGGGAGGGTGAGGGAGGAGAAGAAGGCGTCGTGGCGGTCGCGGCGTGGCGAGCTCTGCGCTTTTGTCTGAGAGAAGGACTTGCATGTGCATGTGCATGTAGGTACATAGCACAGCAGAAACCGGACAAGGACTGACAGAAAGCGCTGCGTCCAAAACTTGGTCAGTGAAAGCCGTCGCGCTACCGCATCAATGGCGCTGGGGGTCCGACTGCGACCCTCACGTTGATCGGCTGCATAGAATCATAGACGGCGATGGTTTGCTTCTGTAGCCTCTGGGTAGAATGCGCAGTGTCGGCACGAAGAGGAGTTTCTGGCCTTTTGCCGATCGACCGTTGCAGAGTTATTGAGGCACTGGAGGATTCGTTCTAACTAACTTCCACAAACGGACATATCCAGGACTTTTTGAAGACATAATAATGATTTTCTTGAGGTACTGAAAAGCTCATTGTCACCGAAAGCTGCGTGAGTGAAGAAGACAGACTCAAGCACGGACTTAGGAGCGGACAATGTGCAACGCCCACAAGACGTTAAGTGGTTGCTTTCTTGTGATCAAATCAACTTTGTGGTCTTAACTTGGAACTCAGTTTCTTCCAAAGAAATTTGGTGTACCCCAGAAAGCGTGGCACAGTCTTCTCTGGCCACGCATAGCTGCCGCGGATATTACGGAGGGCCTGTCCCGGAAGAGTCTGACAGGCTCGCTTCCTCCACTGTTTTGTATATATTGCAGGCATGTAAAAAACCGCATACTCTTTGAATGACCCATGGCGAGGAGCATATGGTGGCTTTTTGAGATAGTGTCAAAATCAGAACGGTGCGTGCTTCAGACTGTGGGGATGCTGCACCGTCGCATGACGGTGAATGAATGAAGTGCTGCTGTGCAGCCATTTTACCGAGTTTGCACACCACATTTACTTCGGATTTCTTACCCTGTAGAGAATTTCTTGCTCTGTACAGAGAATGGGTCTGCCCGGTGATCGAGGGTCAGCACGTTATGCGCCTATGACAGAGGCGCATGCCGCTGTGCAACGAGCACATACTGTCGAGACGTGGGAAGGTCGCAACCGGTTCGCCCGCACCAACGCGCAGGAATCGTACCGAAAGTTGAGGAACAGCGTGTGCTGCTTTAAAGTGAGGCTCACTGTGTCACTTAGGTCACCAAGGCATCCTTCGCCCTTCGTATGATGCCAAGCCAGTCTCAACAGGTTTCATGACTCTATGAGAGGTCATATCCCAGTCTTGCAGGTCGAAATCGTCTGGTGCGGTCTTTATTCTACCCCGCCCGCTCTCCCTGTCGCCGCTTGCAGCATGCAAGCACAACCGGCACTTCACAGTCTCGCGTACACTTGATTCACTTTCACGGAGGGTCGTACATGAAAGAAGGTTTTCATAGAGAGACAGCTGAAACATCTATCACATGAGGGGAAGACATCCACGATGGGATACACGCACACCGGAAGAACGCCCAGTGTCCTCCCTTTCGCGCCCTCACGGAAAGCCCAGACAAGGCAGCCAACTGCCACAGAGGCCTTTCCGAATTCAAGGGGAGTGCCCTCCTCGCAAGCACCACCCAAGGCAATGTTGCACAGGCAGCGTACAATGACCCCGACGGCCCGCAGCGCCTCTCGTTGACGCGCCACTTCCGAACTATTAATGTTAGGAGTGATAGAGCTGGCGCACCTTTGATGGACTGCGCTACTCGCTGGGTGAAGCGCATGATGCGACCGCACATAGTGTGCAGGGCATCTCCGAGACGCAGACCAAACGCGACCCGAAGTCCATGCCGAGAGAAGACGCAGTGGTTGAGTACGCAACGCGTGAGGAGAACATTCGCGATCTCTGTGGGAGAGTGCGTTTCGACCGACGCCAGAGTGGCGACGATGGAAAGCAGAAGGGAGAGGAGAGAAGCAGGAAAGTGAACTTCATCGTGGCCAGCACCGATGATGGACGCGCGCGGAACTTAGTGTGCGGGTATGCAAGGGTGGGGGAACGTGGAGCGTGGTGGGGAGAGAAGCAGAGGAGTGCAGAAATCTGCGCTGCTAAATAGGCGGACGAGAGAAACCGGATTCAGACCAGGAATGTGCTATCTCAGACTGCGAGGGACGCTTCCTCATCCGGACATGCATGATCAGTCGCGTGTACTTTGGCATGGCTATGACCCCCAAAATAGGGCCTGTATAGGCAGATTGGGTATTTGAATACGCAGCATAGAAGGCAGGCCTGAACGCGTCTGCAGTTAGATACCATAACGACGGCGGGCAAGACCAAAGGCACTCGCATGCCACAAATAAACATGCGCACCACGCTTGAGCACGCTGAATACAAGTGGGCAGGTGAAGACTTGAACGCGGACACATCTAAACACGAACCCCCGTGGCCGGTGAGACCCTGCGGAGTAAGGTCGCTTTCAAAGGCGTCTGTGGGACACACCACGTCTGGCATAAACTAATGGCCATATCAACGGGCCGCCGGGCTCTTTCAAATTTTCAACAAGCAAGAATATGTTGTCTGGAGCCCTATATAGCCTCGTCTTCCCTGAGTTCCGCCTCACGTTCGGTGAACAGTTCACACTGGCAGCTGGCCTTCAGTCGCGCTGCATGGTTCGCCCAAGAAGCGCCATGCCCTTGCACTACCAAACAAGGGATGGGGGGGCCAACTCTGATTAAATTCAACGCAATACGGAATCGAGGACACTGACGCGAATCAGCTCGCGCTTTTGAAGAGTCTCGTGTTCACAGCTAAAATGGATGCAGGTTGAAAAGTCTCCGCTGATATCTGGATCCTATTTGGTACCGGTATTGGGTCTAAGTGGCTTCAACATTGAGCGATTTGAGTTCCTCTTTGATGAATTATAGTCAATCTCTGAGTCGACGTGTTTCACGTTGCTAAATACCCTGTAACGCGGAACATCGTCAAGCAGCGTGAGCCCCGACGGATGGAAAGATGGAAAGCAGCCTTGACGACTGAAAAGCACTGTCATTGTGGGACACGAATATTTCGTATATGAGAAACCCCATCTAATAGTATCTATAGTACAAACCCCAAACGACCACTGATGTTGTGCAACATGCGGCCGCGTTTCCGCAGCATAGTGCTGCTCGAGGCGACGTACCTTATCAAAGTCCATGTCCAGGGACAACACTCAAGGAAAGGCTATGCTTTACCTACTTACTATCATCTTTGTCCTTTGCCTTCATCCTCGCAACATTAGGTTGATGGCACTCGTATAACATAGCGCTCCAGCGCTTAAGCTCGAGCAACATCACAGCGGCGACGTGGTTCATACAGACCTTACCAAATATTTTTAGACAGCATGGATGTTTCAGGTATCTATTGGCTGGTGGAGTTCGGCTGTCAAGGACGAACGCCGACGTTCCGCTCTGCTGTCGTAGCCGTTGCGCCGTATTGCGCCGTACGCCGTACCGCCTGTCGCCGAGATCAATAAGCGGAGAACGGTAGAGCTTCTCGAACTTCTTCACCTCTCGCTCTTGAGGTCGTAAGCTCATCATACCCAAAACTATCGTTTTCGATGTCCAACCACTTTGAAATCTCCCCTCGTCCTGTGGCGCTGGTCACCGGCGTCTCCGCCGGCGGCACAGGCTATCACCTCTGTCTCGCATTGCTCAAGCGCAACTACCGCATGTTCATCACCGTTCGGCTGGAGGGAAGTGGGGATGAGCTGAAGGAGAAAGGAGTCGAAGTGGGTGCACGGTAGCAAGCCACTGCACCAGGATACCTGAAAAATGGAAGGCTGAATCACTCACGACAGATCCTCATCCTAGACGTCTCCTCGGCGGACTCGGTCAAAGCCTGCCTGGTGACGTTCCTCGAGCGGTCTGACAGCCTGGACGTTCTCATCAACAACGCTGGATATGGGACGGTCGAGGTCCTGCTTGAGGCGGACTTGACCCGGGTTCGTGAGGTCCGTAGGTTTCATTTACTTGTCTCACGGCTTCCCCTACTGACGACAGGTTCCTTCAGGCGAGACCAACGTATTCGGTCTTCTGACCGTCATCCAGGCGTTCGCGCCGCTCATGGCGAAACAAGGCCGAGGCACGATCGCCAGTGTCGGCTCGCTCAACGGTGTTGTGCAGGTACACTTGCCACTGTCCTCCGCACCAATCTGCAGTGTTGACTATCCCCAACCGCCCTTCGAATACACCAGCCGGCCCTCTCGGGAGCCTACGCCGCTTCCAAAGCAGCCGTGCACGCGCTTTCGGACTCGCTGCGGCTCGAGGGTCGCCCCCCTCGGCATTCGCGTGGTGCTCTTCGTCAGTGGCGGCGTCGGCACATCCATGTCCACAACGAGCAGCGCATCGTGAATATCGACGACTCATCGAGCGCCTACGCAAATCTCGAGCCGATCTTCGAGGCCAGAAAGGAGACGCTCAAGGACCCGCACTACGCAGCAGACCCGGCTGCCGACGCAGAGAAAGTCGCGCGCGAGATCTGCAAGTCGAGCCCAACGCGTACGTGTATGCTGGAGCGTGAGTCCGGCTGGAATGTTTATCAGAGGGGTCTGGGTTGGCTTTCCTGCCACTGACAGCTTTTGGCGGGCCAGGGCGGCGGGGGCAGCGAAGTGGATCCTCCCTTGGTTGCCTGTTGCGCTGAAGGACCGCATCGTCTCTCAGACGTACCACCTGGAAAAGCTCAAGCCTCGTTCGGGATCCGAGTGAAACATCGTGGTTTTCAGAGGGTTAAACGCTCGTTGGCCACATTGCATTCATATCCATTTCGGTACACGAACGCAATCGACAATAGTTCCACACGAAAGCTGAACGGATTATCAGGAACGCGATAAGCCTCGCCGCTGGTACTGCGCGTGAGGTCAAGGGTCGCTTTAGCCGAATTACAAGCATAGCGGATGCCACACCGAGAAGCGCGTCAACTGCGGCCGTCGGTTATCGTGAGTTCGGCTGCTGCCACGCAACAAGGTATCACAAGCTTCCGAAATAGAATGCTCGAAAAGTAACAAAGAAATGCAATACAGGTAAGGTGAGCTCAAGAAAGGTCGTCCGACGTCTTCCGCCTCTTCCCGCCCCCGCCGCCAGTGTCTCCGGAAGAGCCACGCTTCAAGCCGACCTTGCGCATCGCCTCCTTCTTCTCCTCCTTCCGGTATTGCTGCTTGCGCGCCTCGGCCTTTGCAGTGTCATGACAGAGACGATAAGCGTGTGTCTGTGTGAGAAAAGGATCGCACGCGGGACGACGCACCTTCTCGAGCTCGGCCTTGCGCGCCTGGCGCCGCTCGTCCTTCTTTGCGCTCCGCTTCGCGACCTTGTCCTTCTGGATCGCGCGGATCTGCTGTAAGAGCGCGACGGCCTTCTTCTCCTCGGGCTCCATGACGACCGCGCGCTTCTGCATGTACGTCTGCCGCTTCTGAGGCTTCATGAGCTTCGGCTTGGACGCGTACGGCAGCGCCGCCGAGAGCTTCTTGGGGATCCGCAGCGGGTTGAACTTCTTGTTCGGGCGCTCGATAGGCTGCAGATGGAAACAAGCGCAATGTCAGCTTGCTGGCAGCAGCGGCGTGTGAAGGCAGGGAAACGTGCCTTGTAGGTCGAGTTCACGTTGAGCGGCGTCTTGACGCCCTGCTCGCGGCGAACCTGCCCGGTGAGGCGCATGCCCTGCCAGCGCGCCTTGTCGGCGAGGAGCAGCGACGTGACGGGGTTGTAGAACTTGCGGGGTTGGATCGAGTACCACGCGCGGAGGAAGATGATGTCTGTGCAGCTCGACAGAAATCAGCAAGCTGCTGGAACGCGGAGATAAGATTGCGAGACGTACCGCTCGCGAGCACCTTGTCCTCGAACGCCGCACGGAACGCGCCCTCGGGCTTGCTGAGCGCTTTCTTGACCTGGCCGCGGATGCCGGAGACGGTACGGATGTGGGCGCCCTCGAAGCGGGCGACCTCAAGCGCGGTGGAGAACATCTCGCGGACGAAGGCGGTATTCTTGAAGATCTTGTACGGCGTGCCGGTGAGCTTGATCTTCTTGACAATCTGCGTGCTGCGGTCGTTGTCAAGCACGACGCCTGTGGCGGAGACGCGGAACGCGGGCGTGTCCGGGCCGAGCGTGTTGAACGCGCAGAAGCCCGTGTTGGGCGTCGCGAGCGGGGCGTAGAACGTCGCGAGGCAGTGCATGTGCTCGGGCGTGTACTTGAGCATCCGGTTCCGGATCGAGCGGTCCTCGAGGCTGTAGATCGGGCAGCTCTGGAACCGCCGCCAGCCGAGCGAGAAGATGAGCGGGTCGTTCGTCTTGAGGATCCGGCCATGCCAGCGGTGCTTCTTAACGCGAGCTTGAATGAAGCCGAAGCGCTCCTCGTTCGGCAGGAGTCCGCCGACGATGAGAGGGATTGTCGGGTCAAAGTTCTCAACGAGCTCGCACGGCACGTCCGTGAGCTCGAGACGGACGTACGTCCCCGCGCGGTAGCCCTCGACGGCGTGGCGCGTCTCCTCGTCGTCGTCGACGAACTCGGCCTCGTTGAGCGCGAGCTGCGCGGCCATCTCGTTCTTGCGCTCGTCGTAGAAGTCGAGCTTGCCCTCGCCGTCCGGGTCGTCGTACTGCTCGTCGAACTTGCGCTTGAGCGCCTCCTTCTTCGCCGCGAGCGCCGCCGCGCGAGCCGCCTCCTGCGCCTTGGGCGAGTTGTCCTCGATGACACCGTTGTCGGCCTCGAGGTCTTCAAAACCCTCGTCCTCGCCCTCTCCGTCTTCCTCGCCCTCCTGGCCGGCGGACCCAGTGATGAAAAGGCCGCGGATCGAGTCGAGCATCTCCTCGTCGTCCCACTCGCGGAGCTCCTCCTCCACAAGCGATTCTCGAATCGCCTCGTCCGCTGTCTCGTCCTGGGCGCTCGGGGCGCCGATGGTGCGCTCGAGTCGGAAGAAGTCGTCGTCGTCTTCCCCGGCGGCGGGCTGGTTGTCCCTGTCGTCGTCGTCGTCGCGCCCGCCGCGGCAGACCTCCTCGGGCGTGAGATCGGAGAAGTAGATGAGCTTCATGAGGTCTGGTCGTCGCCGCGCGGTGGAGGAGACCGCAGCGGCGTGCGCCTCGAGGTCGCGCTTCCATCGCGGCACGTCGTCCTCCTCTTCTTCCTCATTCTCGTCTTCATCCTCATCCTCTCCGTTGTCCACGGACCCCCCGTCCTCGCCCTCCTGCTCGAACTCGCCCTCTCCGTCGAAGTCTAGCTCCGAGTCGGAGTCGGCGTAGGCAACGTCCTCCGCGCGATCTGCGCCGGAACCGCCGACGGCTCGCGGTTGCCGCAGCGAAGTGCGGCCGCGGTTTGAAGAGCCCGGCTCGTCCAGGTCGTCCTCCTCTTCCTCGTCCGAGAACTCCTCGTCTTCCGCCCCAGACTCGAACTCCTCGACGCCGCCGTCGTCGGACTCGTCGTCGCCCGGAAGCGCGCGGCCCTTGCCCTTCGACGAGGACGCAGCGAGCGGTGCGGAAGAGCCCTTGAGAAGGCGGATCTGCGACTGCCTGATCGCCTCGTCCAGCGTCGTCGGGGCGTCCTGCAGCGAGATGACCATCTGCTCGCCCTCGCCCTTCGGTTCTGTGAACCGCATGCTGTTCAGTATCTTGCCCCGTACCACCCGAACAGCGGAAGTGGCGTACCGTCGTTATTCTTCGAGAAGTTGCCCGGCACGTTCACCCAAACCGCGTCCTTGTCGTACCGGACGCCGCCGAGGTCGCTCATCGGCGCGTGGATGAGGCGCTGCTTGTCCGCAAGCTTCCTGCGCTTCTCGCTGTCCCTCGTCGGCGGCGGGCACGGGTCCTCGAGCTTCTTGAGGCTCTTGATCCGGAGGTCGCCCGCACCGGGGATGTGCACAGCGGTCGAGTCCTTGAGCGGGATGCCGCGAAGGTAGCCGTACAGCGTGACGGTGCGGTCGACCTTGGGGTCCTGGCGGACGGTCTCGCGCGGGGTGAGGTCCTCGAGGCGGTCGGCGAGCATGTACGCGTGCGTGTTGCGCCAGATGAGCGGGCGGAACTTCATGACGCCGATGAAGCGCGAGAGGTTGAGGATCTCGGCGTTCGGGTACCGGCCGTTGATGACGCCCGAGAGGTAGAAGAGCTTCGCGCCCGCGTAGACCTCGGTCCAGAAGCGCTGCTTCAGCCGCTTCTTCTGCGCGCGGAGCGTGGACGGCGACTTGATGAGGTCGGGGTGGGTGAGGACGCCGAGGACCTTGGGGAAACCGTGCGATTGCAGGACGGTCAGGAGCTCCATCGTTTCCTGGAAGGGCTCGGGATTCAGCTTCTGCACATCCGAACGACCAACCCAGCTGAGCGCACCATCTCGAAGCCGAACGAGCCATCAATGCAGAGAAGGACGAGGTCGGCGACCTTGGCGATATCAATCATCGAGTTGAGGTCCGTCGGGCACTCGACGAAAGTGATACGACGCGTCTTGCCTATATGAGCGAACGATGAGTGCACATTGCCTTGAAGAGAGGAACGCAATTTGACACGAACCGGAGACGACAGTGACAGGACCCTTGATTTCGCCGATAGTCGCCTTGGAGTATCGCTTGATAAGCGACTTGAGGAGTGTCGTCTTGCCGACCTACGAAAGAGACGCGGCGTGAGTGGCAAGCTCCGGACACCCCCATTGCCTGCCTTTCCACGCCACCCGAGACCAATTCCACACCCTTCTCCATACAGAGCATATACTCAGAAGGTGGAGTTCAACTCACTCCAGGCGGACCAGCAAGAGCAACCAGGATGGGAGGCGCGAGCTCGACGCCGGGCGTGCGATCGACGAGGGGGACATGCAAGCGGCGCTGCGCCTGCTCGGCGTTTCGCAGCGCATTCTTGTGAGCGCGGTTATGGCTGGACGAGGTAAAGGCCTATTTCCCCAGCAGTTCAATCAGTCTCATCTGCCTCTTCTGAAGGCGAGAGCTCTCCTGGCGCACCTTGTCATTCCTGCCCTTCTCCCGTCCGTCCTTGCCCTCCAACTTCTTCGCCTTCTTCTCCGCCTTGCGCCCAGCGTGCGCGGCGCGATGCGACTTTGCCGCTGCCTCCTCCATCGCTGCGATTAGTGGGCACGGAGGGTGATAGAGCGGTGCAGAGGAGCGATAGCGAGATGGAAGTTTGAGGCGTGAAGGGAAAGGTCTTCCCTGCCGACATTTCGCGGTAGGTCACGTGCCCAAATTTCGTGCGGCTTGCTGACTTGCTGTTCAGCGGCTGCTGTTTCGTTTTCTTCGACCGAACATAACGCGCTGAAAGAGTCTGGAAGGTCTACTTGGTGATTATTGGCTTGCCATGCCAGGTAAATGAAGAATTATTCTCTAGCTCGCCAGGCGTCGAAGTTGCTCCTCAGACCGTTGAGGCACCTGAAACACCCTGTGCGTCCGCAGTGCAGGTTGCTGCCATTACCTTCGTTGTCTGTACACTTTTCCAAGTTCTCAGCGGATAGCGTTTGGAGTGTGGTTAAAGAAGACAATGCGTGGACCTGTGCCTCAAGCCCAGTCAAACACCCCTTAGACGCGGTCCGCCCTCGCCGTCTTGCACTTGGCCAGGGCCCCAGACGACGACTCCGTGATCAATTTACACTTGGCCATACCCGTCCGCACCGTTCAAAAACTCCTCCATCTCACCCACCTATCTTTATCTGTTCTACTTATTCCTTGCCGTGCAACCATCTCCGTCACTATGCCGCGCTGTAGATCAGCCATGGCTCTTCCGCTCGCCTTCCTCTTCCTCGTATCATCCAATACCGTGTCAGCCTTCATCCACCCTGGTGTCCTTCACAACACCACAAACCTCTCGGAGATCAAAGCCAAGGCAGAGTCGACCGATCCTACCTGGCAGGCAGCATACGCCGTCTTCCGCGATGATCCGTACCCCTCTTCCGTATACGAGATGCAGGGCCCAGCCGCACTGCTTAACGCGTCGAAGACCGGCTGGGATGCTGTGGGTTCATCGACCCATTAATGTGCGTACCAAATCTGACCATGAGTGGGATCGGGTAGGGTATGACTTACCTGCCGCTTATCAGAACGCGCTGGCGGTGCGTCAAGAAGCCAATGTATGTACAATCAGTGAGTGGACTGATACCCCTGGCAGTGGACCATTACGGGCGATCAAGCTCATGCGGACAAGTCGATCGAGATTATCGACTCCTGGTCAGCAGCGATGTGGACCGTGATTGGTGGAAGATGCGACACTGCGCCTGGCATTGTGTGCGTCCCTTTCCTAAATCCTGGACGAGTGATAAACTTACGTCGACCACCTTTCGGGCTGAAGACAGTGCAATGCTCACCAACGCTGCCGAGCTTCTCCGCCACACCAACGCAGGCTGGACGGACGGCGGGATTGGCGGTTCACGGACTAACAGGTCTTCATCCCGCCGTTGGAGAATACCACGCTGTCGTTCAACTGGGTGAGAACGTATCCCTCGTTTCGTGTAGTCCTCCTTCAATGCTCACAAGCGACGCGCTTACTTACCTTGCAGGGCCAAGCCAAAGCTCGAGGTAAAGCACACGGGCACTCGACTACGACGGATTTCTGACTTGGGGAGACGGCTTAACCCCCTAGCCTTCATGATCTTCAGCGTCTTTCTCGACAACCCGACCATTTACGACACCGGCCTCAGCCTGATCAACGGGTCGACGCCGCAGCAGGCTGACATGCGAGGGGCTCCGCTGCGTTGGGATTCCTTACGTGAGCTTCTGCATGTCAGACCCCCTCATCTTCCGAGTGCACTTGATAACATGTCCCTTCCAGGCTATCGATCCTGCGCATGGACAAGTTGGTACGTAACCTCCAGTGCAGTATACTCGACAAGAAGTGCGGCAAGTATTGACGCGTCTCCACAGGTGAATCCGGCCGCGACCAAGCCCACATGCAGCTGGAACTGTCCAACCTTGCCGAGGCATGCCAGATCGCTCGTGCTCAGGGCGATGGCGGAGCGTGCTTCGACACGTCTGGATCCTTGCTCTCGAAGGGCTTTGAGTTCACGGCAGTCGTGCGCTCTCGCCGCCATAGTTTGTCGCGACACGCGTACTCATCGAGGCCTTTCTGCAGAACGGCACAATAACCTGGAACCGTGATGCTTTTTCGAACTGCATGTAGGTCGCCCATCTGTGACCAAGTAAAACTGGGTATTAATCCCTCCTCTTACGCCATCAGGACATTGGTGGGCTAGCAGCCAGCTCTCGACGGCCCGTTCCCGTTCTTTCACATTGCGTTCACCAACCACTAGCGCCAATCGAAGCGGAGATGATCTTAGGACGCCATCTACCCCATTCAGCCAGTGTTTAAGCTTCCATATACGTACTACTATTCGGTCGCAGGTCTCGACATCGGCAACATCGCGTCGGTCGTCGACCTCGCGAGCCCGGAGGGACAACTTTCCGCCTCCATTTCCGGGGTTTGGGACGTTGTTGTGGGCCTAGGAATAGTTCCCGTGCGGTTTTTGCAGCACGGCCTGTGGAATTCATGCTGGTCGTGGACGTCTCAAAGGCGCCTGGCCTTGATGTTAGCGAGGTGAACGGTATCTCAAGTTCGGGCTGGGCACCGATGCTGTGCACAAGTCGAATAATTATCGGAGCAAACAGGGCCGCCTTCGCGTTAAGTTCTTGGAGCATTCAGCAATGAACTCGAACAGCGCATTATTAGATTGTGATGGTACTTCAAGCCCGGTCTAGGCTCTGCAACTCTTCTACAACATTTGTTCTCGAGAGCGCGTTTGTCGAATCAGCCCCGCCTACAGATCGCCAGCGTCCCCCTCTTCACCCTAAGCCTTCTTGGGCTTAGGCTTAGGCCAGAACCTGCTCAAGTCACCCATGGGGAGCGCGAAGGGAAAGTCCACGGCGGCCAGCAGTTGGACAAAGGTCGCGTAGAAGCCGAACGCCGCAGACATGAAAAGGAAGGACCCCGCCGCCTGGGGATGTCCTCAGCTTTAGAGATCGCGAGGAGAATGTTCAGGCGTTCACTCACCGTAGAGTACCGCCCGGCAGCAGCAGTGGCGCCACTCGCCAGGTTATCGTACATGCCGCCAGCTGTTGTCTTGCCATGAGCACTACTATTAACTGGGCATCAAGCGAATCAAACTTCTTACCGAAGAACGCCCCAACGACGACTCCCAAGAAAATCATCACGAAGACGAAGTTTGTCTGCCGCGCCGAAGGCAGCAACTCAGCAAGCTGGCCAATAAGTCAATCAATAGTACGAAGAATCTGACCTTCAAAGAGACGAGGAAGATGATCATGAAAATTCCACACCATACGTCTGGGAGAGCAGATCACTAAGTCAGTTCCAGTCGAGTTGAAGGAAGGAGAAGGGGCGCGAGGCGCCACAGGCAGGACGGGGGAGTGTGGGAGACTGGGGAACTGCAGTGGTGACGTACATACGTAACTGTAATAAGTTCAAGTCGTGTAAGCTTAATACTTCCAGAAATTCGCTGTTGGGTACGCACAGAGCCAACGCATTGTTCATGACGCTTTCAGGGGCATCGGCAAAGGCGGCTGTGACTCCGAACCAAGGGATGAGGATGGCAGCGAACCTAAGAAGTATACAATGTAAAAATCTCCGGGGTTTTGAATAGTAAAATACAGTGTCGGGAATCACTCACGAAAGGTAGAAGCCGCTGAAGCTGCCGAAGACCACCCAGGCGAAGGTGTTGCCCAGCACGAGCTCCCATTGCGCACAGACGAACATGTACCTGACGCCCCATAATTTTGAGGCTCTAGAAGCATGCTTCTTGGAGGAACTTCTACTCACAAGCCAGCGGAGAAGCAGAGATTACCGACGGCGGCCTGGTTGATTGTGACACCACGGAAACCGCAGAACACAACGCCGAGAGACCTGTGCGCGTTCACCAAGGGATCAGACCAACACGACCAACTAATGGGCCCGGTCCGTACAGACTTACATCAGAGTGACTCCGTGAGCCCCAAGACCCCTGTATCGCTCCCAGCGCTCAGCTTCGGCGGAGTCTTGCAACAAGGAGAACACTCGACTCACATGACCGTCGGGTTCCCGACGCGCCCATAGAAGCCCTTGCCCAAGGTTGGGTGGTCCTTCGCATCCAGAGTTAACGCTTCATACCGCGCCCCCTCTTCCAGCTGCGAAGGCGTGCGGCCGGCATTTTCAGAAGCAAGAGTCTTGTTAGTCACCTCCTTGCGCAGTTGAAAGTCGCCCGTCTCGTTCGAGGAGTTCTGGGACATCATGGCGATGGCTGATGGGAGAGGGTATCAGAGAAGAAGTGCCTGAAGTGTGCTGAGAGTGAGGGGAGAGAAAGGGTCGTCTATCGTTCCAGCTGCTTTATATGCGCTCCGCCCTGAGAGCATCGCGCACCAGCCGGCTGTCCCCATGGCCTCACTAGCGTTGAATGAAAGTCGAGTGTCACGCCATTGGGGGGATGCTCGGAGCTCAAAGAACTCGAAGAAGAGCGTTCAATATTTCCACTAACAGAGCAGGCAATCGGAGGCGCAACGCCATGAGCGGGATTGCCCGAATCCGAACGCTCAGGGCAAGGCGGCGTGAATGGCCTACAGTTAAACGGCTGTCGGGGGAGCCCGCTGCACGCCCAACCTGCGCAGATAGATAGGTTCGTTCACGTGCAGGTCTACCTCCGATGCGCTCCTCCGTCATTCACAGATGCAATCTGCAGGTGCGTTCCTACCAACTTGTGCCGACCCGCTACTTGCGGTGATGTTTCTTGCTGCCGGCAGAGTTCCGCACAACGGTCAAGCAAGCTAGCCGTGATATGACATACATGCTGGAGTTTACAAGCTTCGTGGGTAACCTCCCTACTCGACATAGGCAAGTTTAGCGGCATTCACGAGCAAGGTTGCGATCAGCTGAGAACAACCTCAGCTGCAGGAGCGCCAGCCCAGCCGACTCGTGAACACCCTGCGCCTGTGGCTGAGCCGACAGCTCAGACAAAGTACTTATAGAAAGTCTGCATGAGTACTTATTGCTGGGTATCAGCAATGGGAGGACAGCAATATCATGAGAACACATGAGCTCGAGAGTCGGCGGCTGTGGACTTCGGCCCGGACATGCAGACGTCCGGGTGACACCGGATTACAGTAGTGAGTAGTGACATTTGACAGGTCACCTGCCTGCTTGGTTGTTTCCGTAAACGCGTCCACGCAAAATATTCAAGCCAATTTTCAGTATGTAACATCATCAAGTACATGGGGGTTCTGGAGGCGCAATGCAGTTGGTGGGCAGAACCGAATGTGGCAGCCCATAGCAGCCGGGCGTTAGGTAACAGCATGGGCTGGTGGCTGGGAGCTGAACTGCATACCAGAAGGTGCAACTAGGGCAACGATCCTATGCCATTTTGAGGGAATGTTGACGCGGATTTTTTTCGTTGGGTGTAGCTTGAAAATGTGTGTAGGTTCCACAGGCAGCTCCGTATTTGGCGCTTTGCAGCGGATTGGTTTTCACGTGGCAACTCCTGTCTTCCTCCCCGTAAGACCGCTTGTTTCTCCTTTGCGGGCCTCCTCGACCTTCTTGCAGCAACACCGCAGTACTTGATCTTCATCTTGACATACAAACATCCACATGTCGCCTGAAAGTCCCTCGCATCCTTTCGCACAATCTCCCGTTCTTTTCGTTCGCGGTACTCGTGGCGCTGCCGACTTCGATGCGCTCGACAAGTTGCTCGAACGGCAGGCCTTCTGCTTCAGCGTTAGGCAAGTCTAGCGGTCAGAGTCCCGGTATTTGTGGTGCTGAACGGTTTGCAACAACAGTCCAATGTAGACAGGTAGATAGAGCAATCAGATGTGTTGCAGGAATGCGGATTGTAGCAATGGGTGCGAGTGATTTCTTGTGACGGTGACGGTGGAAACGTTGCGAGGATCGTGCAGGCCAGTTCTAAGCAGAGCATCAACACACACACACACACACACACACACACACACACACAAACACACACACACACACACACACACACACACGTCTATCAGTCTGTCGCGCAAACTGATTGGTGAACCAAGGATGACGCTGAGGCCGAGGTGCGGGGCAAGGTGGGGATGTTGACTGAGTCGCTGGTCAGCGGTAGCGATTGCGCCGGAGATGCCGACGGTCGCACCCAACCTCTTTCAACCTCTTCAAGCGGCGTTCGTTGCTGAACTCCCACTTCCCTGGACACACTCTTAGCTTGTCCCTTCTTCAGTTATTCCTGCTCTCTTGTTGTGTGTCTTGTGTTACCATGTGTGGCTTGACCGGCGATGACCCATCACATTCCCACCTCCAAGCCGACCATGGGCAAGCGTTCATACTCATTTCTAGCCTTTCGAGGTGAATGATCTTCTGAATTCTGACACTTTGACGGCGAGAAACCTAATTAGTAACTCGTGCCAGCTGGAGATCGAGGCGGGCGAGGACGACACGCAGATTGTGGTCATTGCTGGCGAGCCGCTCAATCAGCCCGTCATTCAGGCCCGCTTCCCCTCCCCCCCCAACACTTCCTCCTGTTCACAGCTGATTTTGATTACGACTTCGACGTCTAGTATGGACAGTTCGTTGCTTGCTCAAGGGAGGATATTATTCTGGCGTTTGAGGATTACAAGCTCCACAAGAACGGGTTCGAGAACGCCGGGTGGAAGAGCAAATTTGGGGGGCGGCACTGAGGATCGGCCATTGATCAGTATCTACACTAATACACATTTTCGTCTTATGAAACGTTTGGTTTTGATATCTGTCCTGTCATGCAATGTTGGGTGGCTGGGCGCTTGACTGCGGAGCAAGGTACGAGGTCAGAAGGGCCTGCGAAAGGCAAGATTTCTGGCGACAATGCAGGACTGTATTGAAGGAAGCTTTTGCCTTCCCCTTTGGCTTACTTAAGCCATGGTACCTTTGGTTCTGGCGACCTAAAGATTCAGGCAAGCATGCTGCTCCCTATTTTTCGTTGAGTGCACAGACACGCTGTGCGCTCTGGAGTCAGCGCGCAGTGAGGCCGGCAACGCCGACCTGTTGACTGTTCGTCTTCAGTTGAACTTCATGTTGTTCTCTTTTACCAACGACCCTGGCCGTTCATGTTCAGGGTAGTGTCAACCCACCTGGCTGAAGGGGTTGCATCACCGCCCCTGGCCAAGATGACGAGTCACAATGCAGAGCCACAAGGCACGGGAGCTGGAACGACGGCAACAGGGTCCCGATATGGAAGGGAGAGAAAAAGGTCCCGACTCACTGTGTACACCGGCAGGTGACAAAACAAGTTTGCCAGCTTCAGAGAAGCGTGTGGACAATTGCGTCTGGGGAGGCTGCAATTTATTTTCAAGGAAAGCAAAGTGACTATAGAGGTAGATCATACTGGCACAGTATTTCTGTCTTATCTGATCCGCCGCCTTGACTTCTCCATGCCTACATCGGATTCGGACTGTCCACAGTGGCTGTTCTACAACCATCTGCAATGGGGTGCAGACCTCCTGATTCCCAGGCTGGCGAACGGGCAGACACAGAGCGCTGCTGAGCTGGAACAGTGTGGAGTTACTTGGTGGCAAGGTCATATAGCCAGTTGGTCAGTGTGAATGTGGAAGGGGGGATGTTAGGGGACAAGCCGCAGGAGAGACACCTGAAGGCGAGCGTGGCCAAGCTGCGATTCAGGAATCACTCTGACAATCTTCCCGTTCAGCTCACTGCTGTAGAGGCTGAAGATGCCGAGGGCGGTTGATTGAGCGCATCCAATGAGAGAAACAACTGGTCCGGAGCCTCGAGGGTGCGCTCGCCCAGTTCGATAGACAGTCAAGGTGAATTGATCAAAGGTGTGCGAGCCGAAGACGGTAGCCACCAAGACGGCCAGCACAGCGCGCAGCGGTCGAGGTGGTTGGTCAACTTCTGGACGGAGCGGTGAGAAGGATCACCAAAGCACGACTTTATGTAGCTTTGTGCCATCGTCATAGTCGATGTATGGGTTGACCCAGGTGGACGGTGGGCGGAATGTTGAGGGTCGTTTCGATTGGTTTCGAGCGAGTCACTGAGCAAGCGAGGCGTCGTCGTTTGCCGTCGTTAGGCGGTGCCGCACCCTCGAAGATGCCGAGCTGACCGCGCTCTCGTGATATCACAAGGGTATGCATTTATCTCTTGCAGTCGCGTGAGGAGGACGACCGGCTTGCCCTCTTTCTCAAGGCGCGCTTTGATGTCCGGGTAGCTGAGAACAAGCGTCTGCATGGGGCGGCGCAGCTGTGTACGGGTGGAACATGGAAGTGTCAGCAGTGCATAGATGTGTCCGCATAGCAAGGAAAGAGTTAGGTTAGACGAACACGAGACGAGACGAGAATTTCGGCGGGCTTCTGGATGTTGTCTTTCGTGGCCTCGTGAGCGCTCGGGATTGCGAGCGGCCCAAGGCAGTGAGGGGTGCACCCTGGACTGTCTGTAGACAGGTTATGCTACCAGTGATGGACCTCACAACGACATGAAACTATGCATGTCGGACGGACTGGACAAATCCTCAGCAACACTGCAAGTTGGCTGCCCCCACCCCCCCATCCGGTGCTCAGGTCAGAATGAACTTCTATATGTGAGGCACGAAGAGATCGACTCACTTGTGCTCGGCCTGCGCATCCGCGTGAGGTGAAGAATTTTGCCTGTCGCCATTCTTGCTCTTCGGCAATGCGTGGAGGTTGTACTGGAAGCTTTAGAAGGTTGAGACCGTAGGTGGTGGACAAGACCAAAGCGCTCGGTGAGTCCGCCCAGCGAAGCGCTCGGTGAGTCAGACGGCCATGTCGATGGCCATACCAACGGAGGATGCCGACTGAGTGAGCCAATGATTGGCGGACCACGGAGCGCCAGCGGTATCTTGCCGCGAGTGCTGAGGCTCAATCAAGCCTTTGCTCGTAGAAGTGTCTCGTATGCCGCCGCGTCAGTCCATTTGGAGGGAGCAACGGTACAGCAACATGCGACAATTTATGATTGAAAGTGGTCAACTCAGCGTGACCTCGACACGTCATAAGATTGAACTTATGGAGCCAATTTGACGCCCTCTACCGGCCGCGACATCCCCATCTGGACCAAACTGCTCCTGAACTGTTCAGCGAACCGTTGGGGAACACTACTGCCAACTGTTGGCGAACAGCGGTCCACAAACAGGCGACCATGTGCAACCATGCCCACAAGGCCAGAATAGTTGAAAAGCACATGGCGGGTCGGACACGGTGGAACACACTAATACGGTTTGTCACTGCAATTGTGGAGCGTTTGATTCCAGTCGTATATGGTGTGTCGGAAGTCCTTGGAAGGGCTGCTGTGCTGAGCTGAATGCTGGCTGGCAGTGCGTAGGACACGGAAGGGTGGGACGAGGTAGCTTTCCTAACTGCACCGACAGTTTATCCATGGCAAAACTTGTGCATTCACACTACAGGTAAAATCGCAAAAGCTTCGGTTCCCGACAGAAAGATTCGTGCAGTGCACGCGTCGACTGCTGTTCTGGAGACAGCGCTCGGTGAGGCCCCGGCAAGGCTGACCACCCGCACATGTCACACCGCTGTTTTCATTGAGTAATTGCCCTTGTCGATCGTTTTCAAAACCGCTGTCAAGGCGCCCGAGCGCAAGGTATACCCACAACGCTCGAAGCTGGACAGCCACAGCTCCCCGATATAATGCCGCTTTTGAGTCGTCTTCGGACCATCAGAACAAGCTGATAGTCTTGAAGGGTTTTTCACTGCGTATGGGCCTGTTATTACGAGTAGGAGACTTCAAATGGTTTTGACAGGAGTCATCCAGGGCCCGCCCCCTCAGCGCTCAGCGCCGCCCCCCAATCTTGCTCTTCCACCCGGCGTTCTCGAACCCGTTCTTGCGGAGCTCGTAATCTTCAAATGCTTGAATAACTTCCTCGCGAGATGTGAGCACAAATGGGCCATACTATAAATCAATCCAATCAGTTATTTATAAAAGCTGGGCAGAGCAGGTGGAGAACCCCAAACGCACCTGCACAACAGGCTGGTCCAGCGGCTCGCCCGCAATCACCACAATCCGCGTGTCGTCCTCGCCCGCCTCGATCTCGAGCCCCGTCTGCGAAAAGTCATTCGAGAATACGATCGTGTGGAACGCGGGGAGCGGCTCGCGCGCATCGCCGGCGGAGGAGGGGGGCGCGCCGATGAAGGAGGTGCCGGAGAGGGCTGGGCGGGGGACGGGGTACGTCAGGACACCGGGAGTATGCGAATTGGGGAGAGTAGAGGGGCGACGGATAGGGGAGGGGGTTGATGCATTGCGCGCTGGATCATTCCTTCGCTCGGATGATAGATGTCTGCTTGTGAGTTCTGAAAAACATGCCTCACGGATACAATACAACGTCTCGGAGCGGCGATCGCTTGCGCATTGACCTGACAACGCTGACTGTCTGGCTTGGTGCTCGCTTCCGTTGTGATCCATGCTTCAGGACTGCAAGGTGGCCAACGCACGCCACGCCTCTCCTCGGGAGATGCAAGCTCAGCGCCGTCGTCCACAGCAGAATGATCCGACCGTCTCGAGCTTCGGGCCTCCCTCGGCATTCTCGAAGCCACCCTCGAAGCCAGCGCCCCCGCGCGCGGTATACGCCTTCCACCCATCACTTGTTCCGACCAATCAGCAGTACAGCGGGGGTATCAAAATCAAATCCAATCACAATCAAGCAAGCTATGCTATGTAAGATACCTAAGCGATACGACAGATAGTTACATCTACATATCATCCGCGAGCGTTCCAGACATGCAAAGCGATAGAAAGGGCAATGGTCGAGCACCAGGCACGAAGGCGAATGGGTACGATAAGCAGAGTAGAATACAAACAGGTCCGGAAAAATAGAAAGACGGGGCCAGAAGTGTGCGTAAGGGAGGAAGAGGGAGACGACGAGGGAGAGGGGAAGGGGAGGCCCTCAGACATGCTGGACCGGGGCGTACCCGCCCTACTCCATCGGCGGCTGGTGCATCAGCGAGCTCCTGCGCCTCCCGTCCGCGCCAGCGAAGCCGGGACTGGGAGGTGGAAGGCCGAGCGAGAACCTGTCGGCCCCGCCAACGCTGAGCTCCGGGAGCCTAGGCGGCCCGGCGTTGGGGTCGAGAACCGAGTCCATGCGGACGACCTCGCCCAATTCGGGGCGGACGACCTCCATGGGGATCATGCCCTCCCGCCCGGTCTCGAGGGAGAAGACGAGCCCCCAGCCGTCGTCGAACGTCTTCTTGATCCCCACGCGCTCGCCGGGTGCGAGCCCGAGCTCGTCCGGCAGGGAGGGCACGAACGCATGCCGGGCGAGCATGATTTGCGGGGCGGCCTGCGGGGGGAGGAGGGAGGCGGCGGAGTTGGTGGTAAGGCGGAAAGCTTG
>JTLS01000246.1:0-24141 GCA_000826855.1 Basidioascus undulatus | reverse complement strand
CCTTTCCCTCTCCCTCTCCCTCTCCCTCTCCGCCGCTTCCTCGGCGTGTCTCGTGGCAGCCGCGCGGGCGGCACGTTGCAAGAGGCCATCCCCGAACCTCCCCCGGCCTCCTCCTTCTTCTTCCCGAGGCTCCTCGATCTCCCCCGCCTCCCCCTCCGCTTCGGCCTCCGCCTGGGTCATCCGCCCCCGCACGCGTTCCAAGCGCTCCACGACCGCCTCCCTCCCGCGGCGGTACGCATCGTCCTCCCCTCGCGGGCGCGGTGGTTGCAGCCGCGCAAGTAGATGGTCGACGCGGCCCAGTCGCTCATTCCACGCGCGCGATCCCACGCGCAGGGCCCGGCCAGCGTCGTCGTACGCGTCGACTTCCTGCCGGAGAATGTCGAGAACACCGGGCGTTTGGGGATAGGGGGCGGGGTCGGGAGCGCGACCGGGGGCGCGAGGCGCATGAGGGCCGGGAGGGACAGAAGGGGCGCGAGGGGCATCGGGCGCGTGAGGGGCGCGAGGGGCGCCAAAAGGGAGTAAAGGGGGCGCTCCGAGGCCGAAGCGCAAGGGTCGACCACGGATCGGCGGCGGCGGCGGCGGTTGGGCCTGCGCCTGCCTTCCCCGTTCATCCACCTCCCCCGCCTCCTCCCTCTGCTGCCGTCCCTCCAACCGTCCCCTCAGCGCCCTCAGCCTGCCCAGCAGCGCATCCCTCTCCGCCCGCAGCTCAGGCGTCATCCTCGGCCCGCCCGGACCGGGGAACGTGACGAGCCGGCCGATGAGCTCGAGGACGCGCTCCATGCGCTCCCTGCGCGCGCGCGGCTGCATCCCCGGCTGGTCGTCGAGCTCGCGCATGATGCGGTCCGCCTCGCGGCGCGCTTGCGCGAGCAGGCCGTCGCCGTCGCCCCCGTCCTCGCGAGGCGGGCGTTCAGGGCGCAGCTCCGCCCGGAGAAGTCGGAGCCGTTCCGCGAGCGCCTCCCTCTCCGCACGCTGCTCATCCGTCTCGCCGCCCTCGCGCGGCACGCGCTCCATGCGCCTTAGTAAAGCCTCGACAAAGTCTAACTGCGCCGCGTGCAGCGCAGGGCCACCGGGTCCTCCGGCGACATCGCGCCACAGCCGCTCCAGATGGCCCCGCGCGTCATCCAGCGCTCGTTGCTGCAACGCATGCGCCTGGGCGCCTACGTCCCCACGGAGGCGAGCGGCAGCACGCGCGACCATCTCGTCAATCCTTGCCTCGAAGTCCTGGACCATGGCCCCGCGCCGCTCGACGTCAACGACCCGCGCACGGAGCTGCCCGATCCGTCGGAGCTGCTCGCGCAGGTGGTTGTTAAAGGGTCCGAACGCGGCGGCGAGATTGGGCCTTGCGGCGGGACCCGCTGCGGGACCGGCTGCTGGGCCAGGCCCGTCGAGGGGCAGCTTGGCGTGCGAGCGGAGCATGCGGAGCGTGATGAGGCCTTCGCCCGCGGGGTCGGCGCCTACTCGCTCGCGGTGCGACTCGATGTCGCGGAGGAGGGCGGCCCATGCGCTAAGGTGAAGGTGGTTGAGCAACGCCAGCAATTGGTCTGATGGGACATGGCGATGCGGAAAGGTTGGACTTGCTCATTACGCTCGTTCCATCGGTTACTCTCCTCCCCGCCCTCCTCCCACCCCGTCGGAACGACGCGCAGCTCCTGCCTCGTCGGCGGGGGCGCCTGCGTCTCGCGCGCCTTCCCCTTGCCCTTGTCCCTCGCAGGCGTAGACGAGGAGACCTCTTGCGCCCCATCCTCGTTCGGGATGCTGGGGGAAGGTCCGGGGGGCGGAGAAGGGAGGGTGTCGGGCACGTCGACGAGCGTGGGCACGCCGCGCGAGAGGACGGAGATGGTGTGCTGGATGATGGATTCGAGCTGATGAATGGAGGACATCAGCGCGTCGCGGCACCAGGGGTTCGACAAGAGGTTGAGAGGGGTTCATGAAGCGGATGAGGACGCGCAGCATGGTTGGGCATAAACGCGCCTGACTGCAGGCACGCGCGGCGGCAGTATGGGCAAGCAGGCTGAATTACCCTCCTCACGCGATCAGCGGTCTGGCAGACTACGCACCACATCGACTGGTGGAAGGAAGGAGAGGACGTACCTGTTCAACGTTAGCCAGAAACGGCGCAAGGCAAGCCCCGCACCCACACGGCACCATCGCGCACGGCCCCGCCATGAGCTCGAAGCAGCTGCCCAGCCCCGCTACCCAGGCTGTTTCAAATCGTAAATTTCCATTCCTAACATACTGAGGCTCAGAGGTTATCGTCATTTTGTACGTCGGCCGGTGTTACTGTCAAGCTGTCCGACGCAGCCAAACCTCCAGACTGCCCTTTCGAGACTCTTCCTTTTGCACCTCACCCTTCAATCCTCACTGTTTAGACGGTGTTTAGGACCTATACTTTAATGGGGTGAAAGAGAACTCTCGAATGCCATAGACACGCAGTGCGCAACTCCAAGTACATGTCAACATGTCAACTTTCGACAATACGAAAAAAGTATTTCAACTGAAACTCCGCTGCATCACCACACCATGAATCCTACGATACTTTCCGCAGCCCCTAGCCGACATGCATCGCATCCAAGAACCTCATCCAAACCACCGAGGAGCCCACGTCCCCTGCGCAGTGGGGTACCACCCAGTCTGAGCGCTGGAGAAGGCGTTCGCGCCGGGCGAGAATGTGCTCTCGTCGTCGCTCGCCGTCGATCCTGCCGTGGGCGATTGCAACCATTCACTTGGCCAACTAAGGTGATCGGGAGTCGTAATGGGGGTCGGTCGGTGGTTGTACCAGGAATGAGGCGCCTGAGGTGGCTGCCAGAAGTTCGGCTGCTGCACGGCCGGCCAGGGCCACCAGACGGCGCCGTCGCCCAGCGCGACGTGCGCGTACGCCTTCCCGTCCGCTGCCTTGAACTGCGTAATCGTGTAAATCCTTTTCCTCCCGCCTGTTCCTGTGCGCGCCTTCTTGAGCGTGGGACAAGCAATCGCGAGCGCCCCCACGGCCTCGAGCGCGCGTTCGTTGCTGGGCGCGCGCCAGCCCGAGTCGCCTGCGAGCACGTCGAGGTCAAACTTGAGCGAGACGTCTTCGAGAGATGAGAGAGGCTCGAATGCGCGGAGGAGGGTAGCGCAAAGCGCACGTGTGTGCGGATCGGACGAGGTTGAAATCCCCGCGGCGGTGTGCGTCGCGCGGACCCAGGAGCACGCCTCGTCCTGGTACCACGCGAAGGCGGTCGTGATAGGCTGCCAGCCCGCCTGTATCGCCCAGGGGTGCATCGGCCACCAGCCGGGGTAAGGTCTGAGCTCCGGCGAGAGGGACGAGGCGGGGACGGCCTTGACTCGCGCCCCGATGAGCTCGAGCTTGACGAGCTGCGGTATACGCCGGCCGATAAGCGTCAACAGCCCAAAGTCGAGCTCGGTGACCTTGAGGTGCAGCCGCTTGAGCGGCCAGTTGGCCATGAGCTCAATTGAGCGAACCGCATCGGTGTGCGTGAGGGCGGATTGCGAGTCCGATTTCGGCGCGATGCGGAGGTTGTAGATGTGCCACTGCATTTCGGGCGAGTCGTCCACGCCTAGCCCGGGTGCGAGTTGAATCAGGCCGGACGGGGTATCGTGCAGCGGATATATAGCCATGATGAGAGGACGGGCAAATGCGAGAATGTGACGGTTGAGCACAACAAGATAAAGGTCAAGAGATGGGGAAGTCGTGAGTGGCGAAGGACAAAGCGACCTTTCAGGCTCTTTAATTTTTCGCACCGCCACCAAAGCTGTGCAGGGCAGTACAAACCCATATTGCGCCTCGAGGAAGCGGAGTCATGATAGGCATGCCATGAAACTCGGCGCCAATGAGTCGTGCAAGCGGTACAAACATTGGATTTGGTGCATGCCGCACAATGGGAGCATCACCCGTCAAGAACGCCCAAACAGTCAGTCAGAACCTCATGTGTGGTTCATCCATAATAAAAGATTTGTGAACATAGCCACGTTGAGAAGTCGAGGGATAAAAATATTCCGGCTCCGACGGACCAACGGTGAGCGGCGTGACTTGACCTGAGTGCCGGAAAGCTGGAAGCTCGCCTAGCATAGAATGTGCAGCTGGTGCTACGAGAGCGCTTAGTCACGCTTGTTCCAAAGAAATGTTCGAAGGGGTAGTGATCGACGTGAACTTGCCGGTGGATGGTCATTGATGAAAGGGGACAGCTCGACATTAGAGGCAACGAGGCGAGGCGAGGCAGCGGAGGAGCTCGGTGTATCGCCGTGGCAGCCGTGGCAGTTCCGCAATCCTTCCCGGCGTTTCGGTGACCTATCTTTGAGGGTTTCGGAGTCCCGAAATTATGTGGATTTCCCATGGTTCTCATCTTTCATCTGCAGCCCCCCCTGCTATACCATTGCGAAAAGCAGAGGATGATGCAGCTGCTTGTCACCCAGCTGTTGCTAACTTGTGAAGCACATCTCTATTGCTTTGAACTGTCGAAATGCTTCCTTTAGAACTTCCTTGACTATGCTTGGTCCGTCTGAGGTTCCGGCGGCGTCGGTGCGGGGCCTTATGTGATCGGGCGACCTATCATTTTGTTTTTTGAACAGAACATAAACAAACGCTGGACAATAATCACGCAGAACAGAGTGCATGTTGGATATGGGCCTGTTTTCTGAGGCCTTACACGGAACGTCGGCTGCGAAAGTGCCTCATGGGATACCCCGCCCAGGTGACTGGCATACCGGGCTTCCAGCAAGGAGCTCGAATGGGACAGCCATCGGGAACGTGACATCGCGAACCTTTTGCAGGAGCTAGATGGCAGGCATGGTGAGTTTGCGTTGATTTGTCTCTCAGAGGGGATGAGGACAGGAAATGGATGGTAAGGCGGTTCGTTGGGCGGGATGGCCGAGATGACCGCGAGATGGTGCCGGTGAAGTATATTTGATTCGGCCGGATTGCGAATGTACAGAGTCTTTCATGATTTCACTCGTTAAACATTTGCGTAGGTCTAAGGTATACTAATCAAGCAGTCATGATGGGTTGTCATCTCTCGAGTGTCACCGATGGGTGTATGAAACCAAAAAGTGTTCAGTGCGCTGGGCCATTGCTCCTCAGGCTTCACTCCTCATGGACTTCTGATATTATTTTTATGGTACTGCACTTAACGAGGAATTAAATGAAAAATGAACGCTGGACCACAACAACGGCAGGTGCGAAAGCCGAGTGTCCTCCTGATTGTAACGTTAACCAGCGTTCCTGAATAGATGAAACGTGGCTCTCTATCTCCATTGTTACAGGATATTACAGATTTCCAGGAGAGTATGGAAGAACCGCCCAAATGATATGTAGGAGGAGTCATGGGAGTGTCGCGTCGTTGGAGCTTGCGAAGAAATGGAGCTCGTCTTTGTAGTGTCGCTATGTAAATGAGCAAAAGAAGGTGGCTCAAATCAGGGGCGTTAACCAAAATGCATGTGAAAACAACAGCCTACTCCGAAGTTTCTGCGGATGTCCTCAACAAAGTCCGGGCCCATGTCCCAAACATCTCGAATTAAACGAAAGCGACCGCCCCTCGAACGTTCATGATCAAAGGCAAATCTAATCAGCAAGGTTGCACTTGCCCGGACGGACCGCACACCACAGCGGCTGGAGCGGTGCTGCCGTGATACCGCGCTGTTCATCCCATCCGCGTCACCCAGAGCATCAGCATCCTATAGCGCAGCACTAACTGCACCAGTAGAGTGAAACGCACCTGGACAAGCCGGTACCGCACATCATGCATCCGGTAGAGAGTGCCGTCCGCCTCGGCCGTGCGCTCCTCAACGAACGGGTGCGTCCAGAAGAGCTCGGCCAGGGCTGCTGCGCGGGGCCTGCATGGAAGGACGACGCGCAGCGTCAGCTTGAAGGTATCAAGGGAGCGCGTGGGGAGAGCTCCAGTCATTCTGGCGTACCAGATGAGCGCCTCGAAGTTCTGAGCGTCTGCCTGCTCGGACCAAAGTGCCGCTTCGCCGCCCGCGATGCGTGCGCGGTCGGTGGAGGAGACGTTCGCGTAGGGGTCGAAAGAGTAGATCTGGTGATGGCTGTCAGCCTTTTGCGGCGATCAAGGACCCTGAAAAAGCACACTCACCCTTTGCCAGCTCTGCAGTGCAACCCGGTCACTCAACATCTTCGCAAAGGGGAATAGCCGGACAGCGCACCTTGTACGGGTCGCACCAGCTGTTCAGCTGACTCGCATTGCCGAGCCACCCGCCGGCGCCGCAGTCCAGATAGAAAAAGTCGCTGCTTGAGTGGACGACGCTCACACCCTTCGGCTGCTTCTCGAGGACCTCTCCGACGATGTCGGGCGTGCCCCACACCTGGACGAGCGCTCCGTCCGGGAGCGTGTAGCCGTACTCGGTCGCGAGCTCGTGCCAGACTAGGGGGCGCTTGTCATGCGCGGCGAGGAGGGGCTGCAGGTGGGACTGGAAGCGCTGCACGGGGGGGGAGAGCTCGGCAGCGGTCAAGTTGTAGCAGGCTGCGTTGAGCTCGTCACCGCCGGTGCTGCGTCAGAGCATCGTGTTAGTGGATATCTTCGGTCTTCGGAGGACGAGATCAAGTGCGGGTGACCAGGGAGATGGCTCACCCGAAGTAAGTAGACTTCAGGCGTGGGAGAACGTCGTCCAACAGCTTTGCAATAAAATCCTCAACGGCAGGGTCGTCCAGCTTGAGCTGCCCCGCCGGCGGCTCAGCGGCGAAGTTCGCCCACGGTCGCGCATCTGCGCAGACTACGAGCTCGGGGTGCGACTGCGAGCGAGTCAAACGATGATCAGCTATTGGCCCCTGAAGATCTAACAGCAGGAAAATCGGCGAACCTCCGCGACGGATGCGGTGTGACCTGGGAGGTCGATCTCCACGAGAAGCGTGACGCCGCGCTGCACGTAAAAGTCGTGGGCGAAAGCACAAGGAAAGAAGTATACACCGAGCATACCTCGGCCGCGTAGGACTGCAGGTGTGCGACGTCCTCAGGCGAGTAGATCATCCAGGGGGCGTACGCGCCCTTCTCGGACAGCTCCGGGAGGGAGGGGACGACGAACGGCCAGCTGTGCTGGTCCGTGATGTGCCTAGACCACACAAGTCAATCAACAGTTAAAGGGGAATATCTGGATTGAAGGACCAATGGAAGAAGTTCAGCTGCATCGGAATGGCATCGTCAGAAGACCTCGTCGACGTTGACAGAAGGGTCTAAGGAAGACCGTACAGACCTTGACAAAGCTCAGCGAGTCGATGAGCTTCTCCAGGGATTCGACTTCGTAGTAGTCTGGAGGAGTAATGTTCAGCGGAAGCTTCAACATGCGGAGAAGGCTTCAAAACGCACTGCGGCTGGTGTCGAGCATGACCCCGCGATAAGGAAAAGTTGAGTCGTCGTCGATCTCCACCGGCGCATCGAGCAAGTACCGCGTTCCCCACTCCTCGCCGTCCTTGCCAGGCAGATAGTACCAGAGCTGCTCGAAAGACCTCAACCCCCAGACGACTCCAAGGGAGCTCTTCGCGACGAGCTTGCCCCTGCCGCCCTCAGCCGGGATGAAGAGTTCGTAGCTCTCCTCGCGCTCCTCCAGCGGGAGAGCGACCTCGTCCTCGAGCGAGAGGACCTCCGAGGAGTTGGTGTGGATCTGAATGTCAATGCCTTCCAGTTGAGAGGCGGACGACAGTGCCGCGCGGTCTTCCTCGCCGAGCCCAGGAGTGAGCCTCCGGTGGCTCGTCCGCTGGATGGACACAACGGTGCGGCCCGCGGCGGCCTTGAGCGACGCAGGGACAGGTTGGTCGGTTGAGAAAGAGAGCTCAAAGTTTGAAGAAAGCGTGAGGGTGTTATTGCCCGTCTGCCATCGCTGGGGTTTGGGGACGATGGCGAGCGAGGTGGATGGGAGGAGGAGGAGCGGGAGAGCGAGGGCGGATGGGAACCGCATCGCAGCTGAATTCTGTGCGGGTGTGGGTGATGGCAAGAAAGGAAGCTTGGATGAGTTGTTCGAATAAGCAGATGTTCGGAGTGTGCGGCCAAAGGGCCGTCCACGAGGTCATCATCGACTCCCGTTCAAGGTCCACGCTATCGGCGGGACTTGGCGGTAGAAAAGAGCTCAACCGCGTCGCGTTGCAGTTGTGGGCGCGACAGCACGAATGAGACCTCGTGACTTTCACTTTTTTTCAGCGGCGGATCTGCGCACCTTCTCTTGCAGGATCTTCACAATGCCTTGGGGTGAATCGATGTTCCCAACATAAGATATCCAGAAGGCGTAACTTTACGTGGGAGAAAACGGTCGCAGTAGTCACCTTGAGTCCGGCCCCGGCATGCTGTTGTGCTGTCCACTTGCAGGGCCAACGCAGTCCGCGTGCCCACAGGAATCTTCAGAAAAATGGTAACTTACTCCTCAGCTACGGTGCCATTACCTTGGGGAAGACAGTCAATATTGAGCAGTAAGGCAGCACGTCCTTGACCACCGGATATGGGCAACAAATGCGAGATGCATGATGCGACACAAATGCGACGAGATGCGAACACAGCCAGAGACCCAAGATGAAAAGAATAGCGGTGATAATAGGTTATAGCGTGGAATCATGGCGCGCGTCATAGGCGTAGCAAGACGTGATGCGGTCTAGGGGTGTGGGAGTGGCGGTGGGGGTGTAGAGGTGAAGGGGTAACGCGTGAAAGACTGAATGAAATGTCCGCGAGATGCAGATAGGAAAGCATGAAAATACGAAGGTGCACGGGGATGGGGCAGAAAAGAAGAGGGAAGCCGGGCTGCGATCCTCACATGCCCGGGGTATACTTTGACCGCGCACGGAGGAGGTGGCCGTAGCGGTTGAAGAGGAACGGCAGGGGCGCAAGGAGGAGTGCGATGCAGCCGAGAAGGGTAGACGCCCAGCGCGGGTTGAGGGCGTCGTCTGAGGTATTGGGAGAGTCAGCGTCTGCGTACCAGGCTGCGTGGCTGGGTGTGCCTCGGACTTACACATCTGCGAGGCAAACAGCGGGAAGCCGGCGCCAGCGAGACTCCTACACACGGTGTTGACGGAAAGTGCAGATGCCGCGTAGACGAGGTAGACCTCGACGATGTAGTTCAGGCAAGAGAGCTGAAGTGAGGCGGCCACGTCAGTTTTGCAACTCGGGAAGCGATTTCGCAGCGTTAAGAGCTAGATTTAAGACGCACGAAGATGAAGTTGATGCTAAATCCGAGAAGGAAAATCGAAAGCGCCGGAACGACCCAGTGGATAGACGGGAAGCTCGTCCAGCTGGAAAGGCAGCGAGATGGTCAGGCTGCCGCTCTCGACTGCGAACAGCATGGAGGACGCACCCAAGCCAGAAGAACGCCCCGACGAGCAGCGGCCCACCGTAGAGACCAACCTCGAGACGGAGCTCAGGCGGTGGGCGCTCGCCGCGCTGCTTATACTCCGCTGCACGCTGGGCGTAGCGAGGGTTGAAGACTGCACGAGTGACTGTGAGCTCCTCGGCTACGATAGAGGGACAGCGGAATACGTACCCCACACGTAAAGACCATTGGAAACTGCGCCACCCGCGAATTGGAAGAGGAACATCGCGCCAGACTGGCCCGCGTTGAAGCCGTGGCCCTTCACGAAGATGATGGGGATGGCGGAGAAGAGCTGTAGGGCCCGCTGGACATTAGACCATTGTTTCCCAAGCTAAAATGATGTTCACAAAGATACTGACCAAGTAGGCGACGCCATAAACGAAACTGCGTACCGGAGGGTGTGAGATGAAAATGCAGTGGGAAGGCAGGCATTGAATGTCTCGCACCTCATGTACACAGTGATGCTCGCCAGCATGGGCTCACGGAAGAGCATCATGAACGGCCTGCCGAGGATCGTGCGCACGCGCTTGCCCGTCTTCTGCTTGTGCTGCTCGATCGGCGCGTACCAGCGCGAGTCACCCGTCTCCTTCCGCAGCCGCTCGGCGCGGCGCTTGAGTAGTACGGGTGCGTACTGTAGGCGGCGGGTTCAGCAAGCTTGCTCCGTCAATCCTCTCATTAGAATACCTCACCGTTTCGGGCATAGTAAAGATGAGCATGAGAAGACAAACGAAGGCCTGTAGAAGAAAATGCGGTTAATGCCATGGACGCGGGGAAGATGGAAGGAAGACGGCACGTACGAAACCCGTGAGGAGCCAGTACAGCGCGCGCCAGGTGATTCCCTTTACAACAAGGAACCCGCTGATCATAGGAGCAAGCGCTGGGCCCAAAAAGGGAGTCAAGCCGAAGATGCTCATCGCGACACCGCGGCGGATGGGGTCCCACTGGAAACGTGGAGGTCAGAGAGGCGGCCATAAAGAAACGGACTGTTCTGAGCACTTACGATATCGGCCAAAAGTCCTCCACACACTACAATGACAGAGGAAGCGAACATGCCGCAGAGAAAACGGCAGATGAGGAGCGTCTCGATGTTTTGGGCGAACGCGCAGCCGAGGTTGAGGAACGTGTAGAAGGAGAAGCCGACGAGCATGACGATGCGGCGTCCGTACGTTTCCGAAAGTGGCCCCCATAGGAGTGGTCCCTGATTGGGGGACAATGTAAGCTTTTAATGAGAGGTGTGGAAACGAAGAAAAACACACAACGACGTAGCCAGTAACTGCGCGTAGACAGTGTCAGTCGACGTAAACCTGCGGCCGACAGAAGAAGACGTACCAAATAGAGAAACGGGGAGGATGGCGACGATCTGTTTGATGTTGAAATACTGAATGTAGGTTATTGTGTTGCTTGAAGGCGCCGAAGAGGCGAACTGGAGGACCGTTGGCTGTCAAGCGAGGGCAAACGACGGCGAAGGCGGAGGGAGCAACATACCGTGGCGTTGAGGACGAGCAGTCCTGTGGCAAAGACTAAGTACCAGCGGAACGCATCACTCCATTGCTGTTAAAGATGAATACAGATGTGAACACTTTAAAAAAGCCAGCCGAGAGATGAGAGAACTCACCAGAGGATCGTCCTTGTCCTCTGCCCCGAAGCTCACACAAAACGGATCCCGCGCATCCTTCTCCGCGACCTCCTCCTCCTCTATCCTGTCCTCCTCGTCATCCGGGGCGGGCAACCCTCTACCCAACCCAGGCGCCGGCGCCATGGCGCCACTCAGGCTGACGATGCCTGCCGAGAGTGTGCGCTTGAGCCCGAGCTCGAGGCCGAGCGTCTCCTTCATGTCGCCCTTCTCGAGGTCGGCGAGCGCGACGTCGTGGAGGGTGGAAGTGTTTGACACGCCGGTGGTCGTGCGCGTCAGAGCCGGACGCGGAGAGGTGGAAGTAGACGGCGGCGAAGGGGGCATAGGGGGCAAAGTGTACTGCTGCTGCTGTGGTTGCATGGCTAGGACTGTAGCCGGAGTTGGAGTGTTGAGACCACGAGGGGAAGGGGGGCGTGGACGCAGCTGGCGTGCCCGAAATGTACTCTGGAGTGAACCGCTCACAGAGATGGTGGACGTCGGAGGTCATGGGGAGTGCCTTGAAAGTCTTAAAAGACCGATTCGGCGCGAGGCCGCCGGGCAAAGCAGCATCTCGAAGCGGGCTCGCTCAGCATCAAGCGGCAACCCGGCACCATAAAGCACGGCCGTGGGTCCCGCGTGCGGGGGGATCGTCCTCCATAAACGTTCAGGGTCCACTCGCGTCAGCAACTCTTATCAGTTCTATGTATTAATACTATAAAAGTTGCATTGGCGTCAATGAACACAAATAAAATTCTCTTCAGACAGCGCCCACGTTTGCTTTTCTAGCAGACATCCCACCATCCTAGGTTGTAGAGCACTGTGAGAAAGGGGTCCATCAAAGATCCCTATTTATCCGGACACGGTCCTTACACGGTCCTTACACGGTCCTTACACGGTCCCGTCGTATGCAGCGGCGCCGCGCCGCGCGGTCGAAGCGTGAAGCGAGGAGGCCAGAGGTCTCGAGTCTGCCTGTACTTTCTCCCACCTCCTCGTCGGACCGGGCGCCGCGCGCCATTGTGCGCCAAACTACTGAGAGCATCACCCCGAGAGCCGATCTCTTGCTGGAGGACGTCCCAGCAGCTCCCAGCACGTTCGGCGTCGCAGGGTTCCTTCAGTATACGATCGGCTGCCCTCGATTGTGATGCAGTCCAGGGCTGCGAGTACTATAGCCGGCATTGATGCATCAAGAAGCTCGTCTTGCTGTCTCCGCTTGTATATGAGATCTCGCTCATCGGTGTTCATTCGGCGCGCAAGCAATCCCATGGAACGTGGACGTTTGGGCGAGCCCACTCCAGAACCGGCCCGGTCGCCCGCTGGGCTGCGCTTGGTCTGCGCATGCTCCGCACGCACCACATGCTGACTCTCCGTCGTCGTCTGCGAAAAGGCATCGTTGAGTGGTTCCAAAGTTCAGTATGTTACAAAGCCACGAAGTTCAGATGGCAATCACGTCAACCTCAGCTCACGAACACAGCACGACGAGAGGCCAGGCAAGCCTTCATGAAACGTCGAAAGATACAAGAACGTAAACAATAAACCACAAAACAAGAGGGCCATGAAGGAAGGGCATTCGATGCCGGGCGCTTTGCGCTTTGTTGTATGTAGATGTGTGCGATATCTGTGTGGGAAAGGAGAGTGGTTGGGGGCGAGGGCGGGAGCGGATCTGCGCGAGCACAAGTGAGGGGCGTGGACGCGAGCCTTGTGGGGGAGCGGGGAGCGGAAAAGAAACGTAGATGACGTGTCCGAGCAGCGGCGCTCCGCCTTTCACTTGCGAAGGCGAGCCTCCTGTAGGTAAGTGAAAAGGGTGTGAACAAAAGGCACACGATGAAATAAGACGGTGCAGGCAGTCAACGCACCATGAACGTGTCGCTCAGATGCGCAGCAGAAACCTGGCGACCTCCAAACCAGCGTCCATTCAGCCCCTGAATCGCCTTTTGCGCAGCCTCGATCGTGTCGAACTGGACCGCGATCTCGCCCTGGTGCACCAATCCTTTCATCAGCACGCAAATTTCTCAATACAGCGGAGGGAGAGCATTTGTGACCGCTCACCTGCGACTCCTTCTCGACGGCGATGTTGATGACCTTGCCGTACTTGTGCTCGACCTCGCCCTTGACGTCCTCGGCAAGGTCAAGATCCCAGTCGCGCTCGGTCTCCCTGCAATACTCGGCTGTTGTTAGCATACGGCGAGAGACGCAGAAACGAGACCACGCACTCGGAGGGGTCGAACATGTTCTTCAGCAGGATCGACTTGGTCGCCATCGTCTGCGGGATGTTAGGGCGCATCATCATCCTGTCGTCGCGGACAGCGGTCAGCACACTGCCTCCAAGGAGCGGAATGGTGGAAGCCTCAAACGTACAGTGACTCGTTCGGCGCCGGCACTGCGCGAGGGTCGTGCGAGCGAGCGAGGTTTTGCATCAGCTGGTGGCGCGACATGGCGTTGAGGTTCGGGCCTGCGATCGAAGAGTTGCGGTCAAACTACATCTGCCACGAAGCAATACTGCCAAGAAGCGCCCAACCGACCTGCATCATCAATGTTCGCCTCGGGCAGCCGGACGTTCATGCCGTGATTGTTGACGAGGCTGACGCGGATCTGCACGGGCTAGTTGATCAGCGCATACTCTCGTGCACATCAAGCGCCGGGGCGAAGACGCACCTGTCTGCCTGCGAGATTGAAGTTGTTCATCTGGTCAAGTGCCATACGAGCATCCTCAAGGCGCTTGTACCTGATTACGCAGCATCCACATCAGCCCACATCCTTGAAACGAAGAAAAAGGCTCCACTCACTGTACGAATGCGTAGCCCTTGCTCTTGCCCGTGATCTCGTCCGTGTGAAGCTGGACGTACTCAAGCTCGCCGAATGGCTCGAACACGGCCTTGACGTCGTCCTGCGTGAGGTTAAAGTGCAAGCTGCCGACGTAGAGCTTGAAGTTGGCCGGGTCGGACGCCATGGACGCGACCTGCGCCGTCGCCGCGGGCGGCTGCCGGTTCCTGTCCGCCTCGGACTGCATGACCAGGACCGGGAGGCCCATCAGCTTCTGTCCGGACAGCGCAAGCGCCTTGGGAAGGAGGTCCAGCGAGGCGAGCTCGACGTAGCCGATACTGCAAGTCCAGGTCATCCGCGGTCAACGTTCTACTCTTCCATGCGCAGGGCCACGATCATAGTGAAAACTCACCCCTTGCTGCGCTTGCTGCCGCGGTCCATCACGATCCGTGCGTCCCGAACGCTCCCATCACCGAGATTGTCGTCGAAGAACTTGCCCAGGTCGCGCTGCGAAGTGCGCGCCGAGAGCTGCGAAACAAAGACAGTGCGCTGCTCCGACTCGGTGTCGTCTTCCGGCGCAGCCTCGGCGGGCGGAGGGGTAGGCGGGCGCGGGGCGTACGAGGGAGAGCCGCGCGGACGGCGCTCGTAGTCGTCGCGACGAGGGGCTGTGGAAGAGTAGGTTAGCATTGGAGAGTGGAAGTGCATGCTGGAAAGCCACACACGGCGATAGGACTCGCGCTCACGATCGTAACACTTCTCGTCATCGTGCCCCCGAGAGCTACGACGGTCGTCGTACCGCGAGCTGCGGTCATCGTCATAACGCGAGCGGCGGCGGTCGTAGTCGTAGCCATCGCGGTGCCTGCGGCTCTCGTGACGCTCATCGTCGTCGCGGTCTGCGCAGTATTCCACCCCCGTCAATAACCAAGCCCATTTGACCATCCCCTGCAACAAGACGGTCACTCACGACGGCGTGAGCTGCGCGACTCCCTGCTCCTGCTGCGCTCCCTCTCGCGCTCCTCCCGGCGCCGCTTATGACGCTCCCTGCGGGCCTCGTCATCCTCCTCCTCACGCCTCCGGCGGCGCTCCCGCCGCGCCTCATCGTCCTCGTCGTGCCGGCTCGAGCGGTGCGAGCGGCGGCTCTCGCGCGAGTGCGAACGGTGACGCGAAGAGCGGTGAGGAGAGCTGCAACGGTCCCCCCTTGTTAGCTGCATGACACTAGGCTGAGAGAGTAACCGTCGCTCACTCGTGGTGCATACGAGAGTCGCCGTTCGCGCTGCGACCGTCGGGCTGAATCTTGGAGGACATGCCTGCAGGGGGGAAGGCACTTCAGCTCCAGGTCTCATCCCACAGAAAGCAACTGGGCTCACTTTTCAGTGTGGCTATGGTACCTCGAGGTGTTGTTGAAATCGTCAGAATGCGTGGATAAATCTCAGAAGCCCGAAAAGCCTCGATAGGTTGAGTAAGTTGATCGTGGCAAGTAAGGAGGCGAGAGCGCCGCGAAGAGAGCGAAATGGACCTGGTTCGGGTTCACGACCTACGATTTCGCGAATTTTGGCCCTCTTTCTTTCTTTCCTCAACTTTCTTCCTCAACTTTCCTTTGCCTTTCTCGCTTGCAGTTAATACGTCCTCCGATGTCTTCCGTTTTGCTTCCAATCCCCTCGCTCCCTTCTCGCTTGGTCTTCCTAATCTCAGAAACAGTGAGTTGGATCGTTAGCTGCTGCAGCATATTTGGCTCACCTCACCTCAATTCAGCCGGTCGACACTCGGAAACTTACCCCTCAAACAGGTTGATATGCAGACCCATTGAGAAAGCGAAATTTTCGCGAAGAGACCTAATCAAAGCTCCTGAAATTCAGGTTTTTGTAGCTTCCCGACTTGACAACAAATAGTAACTGTTGGAAGCACTGGCAGAACATGCGACATGCAGCAACGAACCTGGATTCTGCAGAGCAGGGCCGCGGTGGAAAGGCACCGGTACAACAATCGCTTGAAAACCAAACATTTGTACATCACGCATGCGACCAGACTCCCCTCACATCACTCATGCTTCACCCGCAAGTCTATCCCTACAGCGTCCACCAGCGAAATGTCCAGCTTGTCGAGAAGCCCAGCGATGCGAAGCGCATAGATTGAGGCCCTCTCTGACTCTTCCCTCATGTCCTCGGAGTACTCTTAAGTGTGAGTAGATGACCAAAGAGAAGGTTGGGTGCTTGAGCTGACCCATTTGAGTGCGGGAAGATTGTTCATCCGAGGGAAGAGAGAAACCCAACGAGTAACGCAAACCTGTCGGAATCCAGCGTAGCGAGGTCGTACGTATCGGATAGCTGCAGAGTCGAGATGAGGGGGTGAGAAGCACGGCCCCGTAGGTCTCGTTGAGCGTGGACGGCGCATAGGTCTGAAGAGAAGGACAGTTGACATGCAGCTGCAGTGGTACGAGGGGTGACGGCTGGGTCGAGACAAGGGACAAGCGTTTGAGGCGAATGCGGATGGATTCCAAGGCTTTATGAACGGTGTCACCCGCCGGAAACCGGTAGAGTCCGAGTTCACGGTTAACAACCAGAATCACTTCGTCGGCCGCGGCTCGGGGGGGATCACACTTCTCCATGATTGTCAGCGATCGTGGGTGCGGGAGCTCAAACATTGAAGTGAAAGCCTAGTCCTCGGAAATTGCAAGCCGAAGGCCGAGCGTGAGATCGCTCAGCATGCCCAGATGTGAGACAGCGGAACAGCATGTCCATTGAAGCGTGTGTCGATAGACGAAGCTCTCGCAGTTGCGCCACAGAAGGGCTGAGCACGAGGCCGGCAACAAAGTGCTCCCCCAGTGACCGGTTGTTCATTGCTTTGGGCGTCGATCGAACGGAGGCCGGTGAGGAATGTCAAAGGGAGGAGCTCTTGCTCGCCACGATAATACTCATCGGGGCTAACCACATACTTGAGATGTTCCACGGGCGTCAGGTGGCAGACAGAAACTCGACGACAAGTGAGGTGATCTGTGAAGCTGATCAGGTACTCTGTGTCGGCGGTGTTTAGTAGTAGCTCGCCCCGGCTGCAAAGGTGTGGCGCCGCGAGTAACTATCCGAACCATCTCAGTCCCAGTGGAGTGCGTTTTTTTCCGCTTCTAGCGACGGGACATACATTCCAGCGCCGGCAGACGAGCATGATGTCCAGGGCGGGAGGGGATGTCTTCCCGTAGCGCCACGGCTGGTCGGTGATCGCAACATGTAGAATACGACCAAGAGCTTCGTCAGGCAAGCGGTCCATGTCTGCGACTTGTAAGAGGCGAGATGCTGGTTGCTCGAAGTTTTTGCATATAAGAGTAATTGTAGGATGGTGGGCGTGAAGGGCAAGCATCGGTGTCCTCAGCCCAATGATCTTGGAGCTCCGAGTCGACGCTCGGAATGCTCATCTGTTCCGCTAACGCGCGGGAACTCGACTCGACCCGCCTCTGCGCTCACTTTCTATGTACTTTTTGGTTTGCCGGCTCTTGCAGAATACATGTTATGCATTTTGCTTTGTTCGCCTCGTGCATGATCGGACCGACTCTCTTGCAGACAAGGTACAGCCTGCCGTGAAGTTTCCTTGCTACTGTAAAGGGGATCAACCTTCATCGAGAATGATGGACTACTGAAATAAGGGTTTGCGGTTTCACCCCCTCCCCGCACCAATCTCACCAATCTTGATCCCCTCCTCCCTCCCCCTCTCCGGATCCTTATCCCTTCTAAGCCTGCCCATCCCCACCCAGAGGCACAGCCCCAGGCCCACCGCCCCGCAGACCACGTAGCATATCGACGACGCGACGATCGTGAGCCGGTTCGGCAGGAGGTCCACGTACCCAGCACGCGTCTTGTCGCTCGAGTGGAGGCCTGTGCCGAAGTAGGCTATGAGCCCGCCGAGGCCGATGGCCAGGCAGAGGAGAGAGGAGGAAAAGGGTGGGAGGACGCTGCAGCGGCGGCGGGACATTGTGGGCTGGCCCGGGTTTGGGAGACGGAAAGTTGGTGAATTGGTCAGGATGTGGTAATGGCTCGATTGGAAATGTTTTTTAGAGTACACGTCCTGCTAAATGTGGGTGACGAGTCGCTCGACCGGCGAACGTGATAGCGATGTGAAGGAAGGACGAAGAGGACCGGGGTTGGAAACACGCTGCGCTGCTGGCACGCTGTCTGATATGCCATCGCGGTGCATCACCGACATCTACGCCAAAGGCCTAATACATTCCACCAGAAAAAGCTATTACAGCACGTCATATCTTGCTCTGAAAGGGAGCGGACCGGCCCTCCCGTCGTGCGGCTCGTTGTCTGAGAATCGATGCGAACACTCATGGGGATCATGAGCCCATGGCCACGTTTAATATTGAATGAGCGGCCAGGGTGGGTGGTCGTTTAACCCCGAAAATTACACTCCAGCAGTATTGTACCTTTATCTCAGGATCGAGCACCTTGGCATGGCGACTCCCTGCACCCTAGGATCTTGAACAAGTGGAGTTGCTGCAGACGGCGCAGGGAAGAGTGACAGGACGGGGGTAACGGCCATCCTCCAAATCTCAGAAACTCTTGGGTAATTAAAGGGCAATTAATGCCTTCTTTCGGTTCTGGGCCTGCCGCTGGTGCAACTACACGCGCCCCGTAAGAGAGGATTGTCGGAGCATAGCGCAGAGCATGGCCTCGGCTGAAGATGCGCACAGGGTGCAAGTACGCAGCTCTGGATAGCTTATTGTACCACAGAATACATATGGCCATATTATATGAAGTTTCTAACCGAGCACTAGCCAGGACAAGCTAGGACGACGATCCTCTAGCCAGCCCTGCCAGTGCACTCTGCGCACACCGACCACATCACTTACGGGCTTCGATGCAAAAGCCGACCTCCCGCTTTTCTGACCTTTTTTTCTTTGGATCATAAACACCTTTACATCCTCTCTGAAGGTAGTTTGCATCCCGAGTACATCCGGCTTTGAAACAACGAAGTCGATGCTGGACCGGGTCGGCTCTAGCTGGAACTATACACGTGTGCTGCTGTGTGCAGCCGGATCTGAATAACTGCCCATCGTTGACACTGATTCCAAAACAAAATGTCCGGGAATTTTTGTTATTTTTCTTGTGCTTACGCAGGTGATGATGGGATGGACGATCTGCTTTGCTTGCCGGCGGGAAGCACGGAAGCTTCCTGCCCCATCGGCGGAAGGCACTCACCGGTTACGTCGCTGGCCGGCCATGCTCGCCTGCTCTCTTTCCCTTTCCCTCCCCGTTCGTGCTCATCCCGTCTCAATTGACCGCAAGCGCCCAGTTGTTACATTTATCCCCCTCCCCTCCTCCGGACAAACTCCCCTAGACGCCGCAACGATGGCGCCGACGCTGTCAACGCTGAAGGACAAGTACGAGTCGTTCCTGCTCTCGAACCTGGGCACGATCAGCACGATCGAGTCTTCCCTCCGCAACCTCACCTGGTTCCTCCCCGGCCGATTCGAGGACGGCGAGCTCGTCGGCGAGGCCATCTACGCCGCCCTGAACCTCACCTCGCTCTACCACGACCTCCTCCTAGCCCGCCTCTCCGCGCCGTCCCCGCACGCCCGCTACTGCGCCGCGTGGGGGAAGCTCTACGCCGCCGCGGCACGCGCGCTCGTCGTCCTCGGGCAGATCGAGCTACTCGTCGAGATGGTTGCGCGCCGGCGGGAAAAGAAGGGCAAGTGCGACCGCTGGAGGTGGGTCGTCGGGATCGAGGCGGTTAAGTGCGTGCTCCTTCTTCCTTATCCCCTTTCACAGTGGTTGCTAAGCTTGATTGCGGGGTTATAGGGCATTTCTCCGCCTCATACTCCTGCACCAGACGTCCTTCCGCCCGCTTCTTTCCCCGCCAATCCCATCGCGGGACGTGGACCCCTCCCTCGAGCACCCCCCTTCGCCCGCCCAACCTCCACGATCCTCCTCCTCAACCACCGACCCCACGCCCAAGACATCCCTTGAGGACCTCAAATCCGCCCCATCGCTCGAGTCGTATCTTCTCTCGCACACCCTCCACCCTCACAACCTCACCCCCGCGCCGTCCCTCCTCCGCCCGCTCAAGTCCACGTCTCACCGCCTCTCCGAGATAATCTACGCTTTTCAGCCGCTCATTTACGGTTCGTCCCCATCCTTCGGCAACCCCTTCTCTCACCCCTAAACCCATCCAATCCCGCCCTTCGTCTTCTCACCCCCTTCCCCACCTCCAGTCCTTGCCCTCCGCCACCTGCACACCAGCCCCCGCCCGCGCCTCTCCCGCTGGACGCCCCTCCTCCTCTCCCTCCTCCTCTCTCTCCTGGCCCGACAGCTCCGCCGCCCGGCCCAAGGTGCGCTGGAGCGCTCCGAGTACGCGGGGCGGGAGCGCCAGCTCGGTTGGTACCTCTTCCGCGGGCCTGTTTGGGAGGACTTTACCAGGTGCTTTGTTCTCTTGTGTGTTTGTAGTGGGAAGTGGAGCGAAGGTCCTGATGCCGTGGGGTGCGTGGGGACAGGCAAAAGCTCAAGGGCTTTGCGGACCGCACGGAGCACTGGCCGCTGGTCGGACTGCTCAGCGGTGTCGTCAAAGACTACTTGCCGCTCGTGGATGAGTGCGTTTCTCTTTCCCTTCTTCCTTGTTTGCTCTTCTTTGAGTTTGAGGCTAATTGGACCACATTGGCTTGAAATAGTTATTACTACTGTTCGTCTTGCCCTCCTCCATTCTCCGAGCCGCTGCCTGTGACGAGAAGGACCGTTTACCCTCCCTGCCTCCCATCTGACAGACACGTCGTCATAAATCAAGCATCGCGACCTGCATATACTTACTTTTCTCGATGGCCAACATTCGGTTCGGGCCCGGGCAATGCGATTGAAAAGAGAATGCACTTGCTCCCGCTGCGTGTGAGGTTGACACTGCGTGTGGCGTGCGTGCGGATGCTTCGACAAGAAGTACAAAATATGTGCAACCAGACATTTGGACAGCAGCGGCAAATTCGAACCACAATGTCCCAAAGGGGCAGTCGAGCTTGAGCGCCGGGAAGGAAACAAGCTGCCGTCGCACTGAGTCTCTTTTTCTGAAGACTATGATGCATTTTTTATACCTACGGCAGAGCGCGGTGACCTTGTGTAGGTGGTGCGTTAAAAGGCAGGCAGTGGGTCACTGCCAGAGACGTTCTTGAACGCGTAACTAAGGCGTCTCGGTCCTCTCCCTTCCTTCCAAGTCCAGCAAGGCTGTCGGAACTGACCTGGAGTAGGCAATGTGATCCTTCCTGCAGCACGCAATATCCATTAAAAGGGTGATAGATCAAATCTTCGTCGCGGAGGCGAAGACGACCGTCCACTGCGACCTGCGCGTCGGGTCTTCAAAGTACCTCGCGACTTCCGATATTCGGAATTCGAGGTCCGCCTCGACGAAGCCGTGCCTGGAACGTTGAAAAGGGTTTGTTACTTCTCAGCCGTTGAAGCACGCATGCAGGTGGGAAACTGGGACATCTGAAGACAAGACGAACGAGAGAAGCATGGGTATGCATGCTCGATTGAGCGCGACAATATTGGAAGCCCATTGCCGAGCGACGTTATTGAGTGTCGGATCTTGGAAGGAACAGAATCGGGCAACTTCGTGTAAGGAACAGGTTCCTTGGAGGCTGCCAGAACTTACCCGATGGCCAGTTGCCGGCCGGCATTTCACGGACAGTGATGGAGGTGTCCTTGAACAGCTTGGACATGCTGATGTACTCTTCGAGCGTCCCACCCACAAACTGTTGACCAGAGCTAGTCTTAGCGAAACTGTGCAACAGAGACCAGGGAGAGGATCGCGTACTGGATCGAGTCCTTCCAAAGCACACGCTTCCGCCCACAGCGCCGCATCTGACTTAGCCACTGGCGACTCCTCAGAGAGCAGAATCTCCGCCATGAAAATCATCCCGCCTGCTCGTAGCAGGCTCGCAACTGCCACCGCGGCCCCACAGCTCGCATTAGCGTGACCGTGTGCGTGGCTACAGAGCGGTCTGACCCACCGTCCCGGATGACACGCTCGTAGTCTGTGATGCCGAAAACGAGAAGGCGCATGTGCACAATCTCGAACACGTCACTCGGGTAAAGGTGCAGGTCTTTGAGGATGTCGGCTACCTCAAAGTTGCAGTTCGGCGGAATCAACACCCTGTCGTGAAATCGCAGTCAGCTTTGAATTCGCAACTGCCTCGATTGGGGAGCGAGGAGCGCTGACCGAGGTTGTATAGGCGATAGGTCTATACCCAAGACGTCCACGTCCGGGTGTCTGCGTGCGAACTCGAGGGCCCTGCAGAATGTGAGTTTCTTGGAGTGCGTCCACAGACTCGGAACCTGAGCGAAACGAAGGAGGAACACACCAGCGCCCCGTCCCGCATCCCAAATCCAGAACTCGCTTCCGCCTCCCAGGGTCGCGTTCGAGGATGTGATGGACTGGCCGCGAAAGGAGCTCCCCGTCCAGCGCAAAAGCCAGCACATCGTGCTCGCTGTCAAGTCGCTCGAGTTCGCGCTGGTCACGACACCACCGGAAGTGAGTAAGCATCTTTTTCAGGATCTTCGATATTTGGGAGGACTTGGGCCCCCACCTCGTCGTTCGGAAGCCTGTAGATCGAGTTGTGTGCTTGAAAGCGGCGACCTGTACGTGAATCAGCAGCCCCGCAGTGAGCGACGAACGAGGCAGTCGGTTGAGTTCCACGTTCCGCCGTACCGTCTCTAAACGCGAACAGACTCTCCTCGACACTCGAAGTAACAGTTGAGGTCGAGGATGAGCTTCCACTCATGTTTGGTCAACAGCGTGGTGTTGGTCCGCGCTCCAACCGTGGCGCTACCGAGAGTGAAAGGTCCTCAGTCAAGAGGCGGAGAATCGTAGCAGTGAGATTGCGGTCACTGGCAGAAGAAAAAGCGTGCTCAGATCAGCATTCGATCGTATCGCATGGGCTCAAAAAACAGCCCTGAGGAAGAGAGAAGACCAGCAAAAGCCGAAGTCCATAGCGAAACCCGAGTTGCCGGATGCTGACGCAAGAGACAGCAGCATCAGCAAAGCTTCGACGACGTCGAGGAACTGAGAGTGCCCTGCTACGCATTGGCTAAACATTTTATCGCTGATCGTCGTTTCAAGGGGCTTCTATGGATGGGTGCACACTCATTCTGCTGGACCATCAGCCGCTGGAGCTTCCCACTGGCGACCATTTCATGCGAAGAATTTTCCCTCAATGCTGTGCTTAAGTTTTTGTGCGGTGGCAGCTGCTCATGCCAGTTTTACTCAGCCTGCACAGACCCTGTGACGCAGAATGAGTGGTGCTGGTCCATTGCCGATCTTGGGTGACCGGCCTAGTCCATAACGTCCATGCCCAGCATGCCCATCGGTCCAAGCGTCTGTAACGCGGTCAGTGCCCCCGACGGCGACCTTCGCTGGGTCCGCTCCCAACCTTCCGGTTGAGGGTTGTTTTCAGTGGAGGTAGCTTCTGGATGAGTGTACCGTCGCTATCGACATTCCAACTGATACATAGTGGGCGATCTCAAGCAATCTTCGATCGCCCCGGCCGCTACAACGCAGTCACCGGAGCGCAGCCATGCCCAGCACACTCATATGGAAGTTTCAGTAGGTCAGTTCAGCAGGTGTATGAGAGGTTTGACTCGAGAGTGCACTTTCGCGCAGGTGAGGGAGGGTGCTGTGCTGTCAAGTGTCTGCGTAGTCGTCGACCCGGACCGTTTGAGTCACGCCAGCGTTGCTTTGGTACTGTACGCGTGCCATTCTAATTCTCCTCCTTCCGCATTGTTTGGGTTACAAATGTCTCATGGGTGTATAGGATATGCTTCAGAGTCTGAGGGCCATCCTGTCGGCCGATTTGGACTGCGCGCAGGTTGCGGCACCACTCTCTTCTGGCAGTCAAACCTCCCATAACATTTCGTAATGAGCGCATTTATGAATCCACCTGGTAACTTGAAGTAAGTTACCATGTGAGAATCCAGTAAAGGAAGCTGTGAGCGCTGTGAAGGCTGACACGCGGCCATGAGTCGGTAGTGACAGTGACAGCGGATGCAGCCGCGAGGACGCGAGGACGCGACGGCGGTTGACGCGGTTGACGCGGTTCACCTTCAGCACCCTCGTCCAGCAGCTCCTTATCCAGCAGTTCTTCGCGCTCGACGATGCTTACAATCCGTTAATTCATCCCACCCCACCATTTCTCCCTCACACCATGCGCTCTCCCCTCCGCCGCCTCCTGCGCCTCCCCCCCGCCCCACTCCTCCTCCTGCTCTCCCTGCTCTCCCTCCTCCTCCGCCATGCACTCCTCCAGATCCTCGCCCTCCTCCTCACGCCCTTCGACACCTCCGCCACGCATATCTCCGCCTCCCCGCTTGTGCGCTGGGATGCCCTGTACTTTGTCTCGATTGCAAGGAGCGGGTGGAGGACCGAGCAGGAGCTCGCGTTCTTTCCGGGGCTGCCGGGGGCTATGAGGGCGGCGGGGGAGGTGGGGAGGTGGTTGGTGGGAGGGGCGGAGG
>JTLS01000245.1:0-24148 GCA_000826855.1 Basidioascus undulatus | reverse complement strand
GCGGGAACGGCATCGCCGGCACCCCCGCGAACGTCAACCCCGAGGCGTTCATCGAGGCCCTCCGCCGCTACCAGCAGGAGAACTCGCCCGCTGCGCCCGGCGGCGACAAACCCCCAGAGGCGTCGGGCGGCGCCGAGCAGCAGCAGGGAACGGCCGCTGCTGAGGGGTCGTAGAGCGTTTCGGTCGCGTCGTGTTCGATTTCGTTCAGCTGTTTTTTCATCCCCTTCCTCTTGGTCCTCCATTTCGCTGTTGTTCATGGCATGCTCAGTTCTCCACCCCAGCTTAGTCTTCTGTTCGGTGTGCGCTCCTTCCCAGACACGTTAAGGCATGCTGCATTCCTCCCTTCATTCACTTCCACGCACAACCGCCCGTCGTTCGGCCCTCCTCGCTTCGCCATACACCCATCCCCTTCCCTTGTCTTCCACCTCGCTCTTATAGTTTTCCCCCGTCTATGTCCAATGTTCTTTGATCCTCCTCGCCGCCGAGTTGTAATTTACTCCTTTTATTCCAGTTGGCACACAGTCATGTAACCCAGATCGATTGGCAGCTTCGAAGTTCGCGGTGTGCTTCACAGCGAGGATCAGCCCCTCTCCATGAGCTTTACAATGACGATAAGTCGCTCTCGATGAAACTCTCGCCTTTTGCACTGCCTTCACAAAGGCTTCCAGCGCAGACGGCGACGGAAATACATGCGACGGCAGGCGAAGATCTGCATGGTGTCGTTTTGCTATATGGCTCGTCTGTGGGTCGGGACGATCGTAACTACAAAGGGGATCGTTAGAAGAAGACGACGAGGAAGCGCAACACCGCAATTGAACCGCGCAATGTCAGGACAATGAACACGACTCGAGACGACGAGAGAGAGGCGAAAGGGGGACCAAGACCAAGACGGGCGTGGGAGGCGAAACCCCCCGTGTAAACCGAGGTGAAGGAACAACTATGATTGTATGTATGAGCGACGTGACAAGATGGAGACTGTATGGAGTGGGTCCGTTGGGAACATAGGACAAAACGAGAGAAGTGTAAGTCAACAGGGACATGAGAGGACAGGACGTGACGGGGCGTGCGACTTCAGTGGGGATGGGCGGATGGGACTGTATGAAATGTATGCATGCTTTTGTGCGGTGGTGTTTGCGTGCGGTGTAATTGCGAAGCGAGATGATGGAATAAGGTGAGGAAAGACATGCAGATGCGGGACAACAACAACTGTGTCGTGCTCGAGTCAGCGGGACGCTCTACGGGGCGGGAAGGGGGGCAAGAACAGTTGACGTACCAAATAGATGGACTTTGTGGGTTCTACAACAATTCATCAAGCGACCGCGACGGGCGGGCTCGGCGACGGGGGGAAATCGGGGCCCGCTCGCGCCTTGCCCTTGCCCTTGCCCATGGTCTTCTTGGCCGCAGCGGCGCGGCGCGAGGCGAGCGCGGCGGCGATCATCGCGCACGCGGCGATGATGACGGTGATGAAGATGCTTGGGAGGAGGACGTTCCACGGCGGGCGGGGCGGGAGCGCGCCGCCGGCGCTCGCCGTGCGCGGCGAGTACGGCGGAGGGGCCTCGGAGCTGCGCCCCGAGTAGGACGACGAAGTGGGCTCGTTGCTGCCGGACTCGTCGGAGGATGAGGGCGGGTAGGGCGACGAGGAGCGTGAGGCGCGAGAAGGACGGGGGCTGCGGGAGGGACGCTGCGCGCCCTTAGGCTGCGGGACAGAGGGGATGAGGTGCTTGGCGAGGCCGATCGCAGACGACGTGATGGTCGGGATGAAGCCTGCGCGTCGGTGTGCGCCCCCGACGGCGGCAGCGGCGCTCGACTTCTTGGCCTTGTTCCGCGCCGCCTTGGACTTGGACTTCTTGGCCGCCGCGCCGGCGCCTCCGCCGCCCGACGAGTTGCCCTCGCGTTGTTGCCTACTCCGTCTGCGGCCCCTCTCCTGTTCCATCTCCCGCTCCTTGACCACCTCCCCCACGACCTCCGCAACCTCCCTCGCGCCGTCCGCGACCTCGCGGCATCGCTCCGCCGCCCAGCCCGCTGCGTCCTGCACGCGCCGGCGCGCGACGCCCGCGCCGCCGCGGAGGTCGTCCCATGCCGTGAGGCCGTACGAGGCGAGGAGACCCGCGAAGAGGAGGTGCGAGGCGAGGAGCGAGACGGAGAGGAGCAGCGCGAAGTTGAGGAAAGGCTTGATGAGCGGGAAGGAGGAGACCGCCGCGCGGGAGACGCTGTGGAACTGGGCGTGCGCGGTCGCGAGCGCTAGCTCGGCGGGGTCTGTCGCTGGCGGGGGAGACGGAGGACCGGCGGGTATTGGCGGCTTGACGTTGCCGCTGGTGCTCGGGGTGAGGGGTATCGTGGAGGTATCGCCCGCGCCCGAGGCCGCGGCGCGCGGTATGCGCGTGCTCGTGGGGGGAGATTTTGGCGGAGAGCTTGTCGACGCGGCTGGAGGGAAGCCAAGGCCCTCCATCGCAGCCATGGATGCCGAGCGGGCGCGACGTGGAAGGGCCGAGTCGTCGCCGGACGTTGCGGCTGAGCGGGAAGGCGACATGCCGACAGGCATACTGACCCTGTTGGCAATCCCAGCCCCCGATATGAACTGCGCCGTCGTCGTCCGCCTCGGCGGCATGCCCAACCCGATGCCCACTTCCCCACCGTTGCCAGTCAGCGGCCCGCCGAACTCCCCGAGCACGGCCGAGTTGGCGCGCCGATGCGGCTGAGCAGGTCGCTCGAAGGTCGGGCTGCTGTCGACGCGCCTGGGCGACGAAGGCGTAGACGCCGAGGGAGGGCTCGAGAACGTCTGCTGCCGGACGAACGTCCTCGTGCGCGTGGTGGTAGTGATAGAGCGCCGGAATGCCCGATTGGGCGAGGGAGCGTCCTCCTCCTCCGAGTCCGTCTCGATCCCAACTCGTGTAGCCGACGACGACGCTGGGCAGTATCTCGGCGTGGACGGCTTCCAGCTTGGGCCGTCATCGTCGTCGTCGCCGTCCTCCGCCGCCGACTGCGCTGCGCTCGCGGGAGGACTGGGCGCTGTGTACGTCGGGAACTTGAGTCGCTCGGAGGTCATGCCGAAGGTGAAGGCTGAGCTGTGCCCATGTCCGGACGAGGAGCGCGAGAGGGAGGGGGTGAGGGGCGGTGTTGGGCCAGCGGACTGGAAGGCGGGGAGGTGGTCGAGGTGTGGTGTGGGGATGGGGGAAGACATCTTGGTGATCTGTGGTTGTTTAGGAGAGTGGGCGTTGGGAGTGCACGGCGTCGTTCGAGGGTCGAAGCGAGGGGGGTGGAACGGAGCCGATAGGGAAGGACCGCAACATCAGCCGGACGAGGTCGGAAGAGAGCCAACAACGGATAAAGGTAGGCGCACCCGAATTCCAACAGAATAGGGATGGTACGTCTGGCGGTCTCTAGTGGGGCGACCAGAGTATTCGAATCGCGGATGTTTCGAGTGCGAGTCGTGTGTGTCTGAGCGAGGAGCCTATGCGGAAGCAGCTGGGGTGGTTCAGGTCTGAAGCAGCGCGGGGCGCGAAGCGATGTAGGGTGCGATAGGCACGAGGAGGATGAGCGACTGGCTGTTGGTCGTCAGGGAGAGAAGGAGGACGAGCACGAGAAGGCCGAACACGCCTGCGTCTGGTCCAACGCCGACCGGGAATGTTCGTTGTCCGCCCGCCCGCTTGCCCGCCCGCTCGCTTGCGCCCCACAAGACTTCCAAAGTACTCTTACCTACCCAATGTGATAAAATCCTAAGGGATGGGCAGACCCAGCGCGCCGGATGGCTGCCAGAGTTGCATCCGAGTCAAGCCTCAGGCGGACCGGAAGCAGACCAGCCCAACACCAACCAACACTAGAGCAGTCCCCCCTCCCAGACCCCTTTCTCTGTTCTAGCCGGAGAAGCGCAAATGCTGAGGACTCACTGCGGGCGGGAGCGGGCCCCAGTCGATGCTGCCCACGAGCGGACGCTTTTGGAGGGGGAGCGCAGCGGGTGGTGAGCACGCCGTCGCTGAGTGAACGCGCTATGCTGCACGTCGTGAACGACGCCCTCGATGGAGAGGACGAGCGTTTCGGTGGCGTGAAGCAGGGCGAGCCCGTTGTGATGGTGATGGCGGTGGGCGTCAAGATTGAGGAGCCCGGGATTCTTCCGGAGATCGAGGGCGGGACGAGCAAACAAGAAGCAGATGGCGGCGGCGAGGACGCGAGGTTGCGCAGGTTCTGGCGCGACCCCACACTTCGCCGCTGACATGTGAAAGTCGTTTCCATCGATTTGTTTCCTCCACAGGATCAATGCAAATTTTGATTTTTCTCACCGCTACTCCATCAAGATATAGACAGCATAGATCCCTACTACAATTTAATCATGTTGACCACGTCCGTTGAGGGTCGCTCATACCGCGGAATCCGGTCAGCGCCGACCAAAAGCGGCTGAGCTTCTTGCCGCTGCATGTCTGCCCTGCCGCTTTCGAACCTTCACGGGCTGGAAGGTCTGCTGCACACCCGGATCAGAAAGGCGCCGGAACTGCGTTCTTTCCAGTGAGGCCCACGCGGGACAAGTTAATAAAGGGGGGAGCGCGATGCTCATGGCTTCGCGGCACATCATCGACTGCTTCACACATTGAGCGTCCACCTCGTGCCTTACCTCACCTTGGCATAGTAACTTTCGCGTAGCTCTTGCCGGACCAGACGATCATGGTCATGTGACCATGATGACATCACCATGATGCTATGGAAGGCCAAATAATGACTGCTACAGCTGCTACAGGCAGCCTCCTGCACATGTTCTTCACAGGTCGCGAGAGTGGATGTTAAAGACGGAGTTTGCGCCCGAGCAAGATGTACCAAAGCACTGATAGACTACTAACGCTAAAGTGTCTGATTGAATTTTTTTGAGCTGAAAGCGAACAGGAATGCGATAGTGAGCGTAACGTCTTACATCCGGCCGAGCGTTGGCAGGCCACAGCGCCATGCCGTCTCCCACTGCTGTCACTGGTGTGGGCTTCCCTACCGGTGCCACACCAAGCCTCATAAAAATTAAGCATTTACATGAAGAAAATTCTCAATTGACAAACCCCTATGAGCCTTGATAGCGCTGGGAATTATCAGCGCTTTACAGCTTGGAGATGCAGAAGTTGGACTGACATCTGACTCATCTCGATGACCGACCGGCCAGTGGTTGCTCAATTGACCTCAGATAGGCAACCAGTCGGTGATGTCCTTTGAATGAATTCGTGCCGTGTACCTGCCTATTCTCTGCGTACATTCTCTTGATGGTAAAGATGGTAAAGTGTTGCTCTCACTCCCCTGGAACTCTCGCCACTTCTGCTGAGTTACCAAGCTATCTCTCTGCATCGTTCTCAAAAAATAATACGAAGTATTGTACATATACTCATGAGAAGGCAACACGGTCAATCTAACAGTAGGAAAGGTAATGTACAGGGACTCCGAATCGGTCAGGAATGCAACAATCGTGACTGAAGCATCAACTTCTTTGGTGCCCAATCGCCCAATTACAGCACCAATGCACGCTTGCACTAGTTTTAAAAAGTGCCAGTATCTCTCGCGGCTGATGGTGCCCCAGTGCTTGCCGTACTTGACCGCCGGCAGGAAAGTGAGGGTGCACGCGAGGCCGACGAACGCCGCTGCGATGGTGGTGTTCTGGAGGCTTGTACCGTCGATCGACGGATCGATACCGTAGCCTTGCGTTTCATGATAATTTCAATAGAATTTGAAGGCATCTCAGGGCAGAGAACTGGGACGCACAATGGCGAAGGACATCGTGTTCTGCTAGGTTGCGTCAGCGTGCAACTCGCGTCGTCCAGTTCGAAATGTATGCTTCACGAACCCGAAATACTATCATCGAAACAAGAATTTCGCCCCCTAGGTCCTTGTAGCTGTCCAATGCGTAACTGGGGTGAAGCTGTAAACTGCTGTCCCACTGGCCCATACCTCCCATGTTTTACCTGATACTCAGGGTCATCCCAATGGCCGTCGTACATCCAGGGAACCACATCCCAATCACCAGACACCCCCAACTAATCCTGGCGGCAGCTCCAACCTCCACAGGAGGACAGAGCCCGAAATGAAGAGAAGCGAGATGGCGAAGAGCCAGAGCCGCTGCTCCGGCTCTCGAATGCCCCCGTTCCGACGCGCGAGTTGAGGAGTGAACTTGTCGCCGAACGTGCACGTGTAGAGAGTCGATATTGTTCCGGGTTAGCTTGGAGTGCGTTCCGGAAGGACTTCAGCACCTACCCGACACAGACACCCAGGAAAGGGGTGACGTAGGAAAGCTCGACCATGGACGACGAGAAATTGTACGGCGCGCTGCCAAGAATAGAGGAGGTAGTCGCATTGAGGATGTTGAAGAACATGAGATTGGGGCTGTATGTGAATCCAGAGCTGTATGTCATCAACGTGCACCTTTAAGCATCACCATCGAAAGTAAACATACCAAAAAACGACCGGGAACCCCAGCAGCAGAAGCGGGCGGTACATCATGGTGAACATGATGCTCAGCCCGTTGTATTGCCGAATGAAGAAGGGAAGACGTTTTAGGAAAGCCTTCGGATGACCCACGAGGCTCTCGTGCGCAGAAGCGACCTCGACGTCGACCGAGTCGGACTTCTTCTCTTGGCCGTCAGAGCGTGCGGGACCGGCTTTCGCAGCTTCTTCCACTCCGCCGCGGACATAGTTGGTCTGATACCGTCAAGTCAGATCTGGAGTATAGAAAAGTGAACTATAGCCTTACCTCTTCCATGAACAGCAGAATTTTGTGATAAACTGTTAGTGAGCGCTTTCGTTTCGAGGAATGAATGAAGACGTACCACGAGGGCAACGGCTTCGATTATGCAAACCAGTACACGACCCATCGCCAGCCTTGACCATCATTGATGACCCAGACATTATAGGCGCGAAGTAATTGGACCTGGGAAACCCACGAGTTAGACCAGGACTACGACGCAGACGTCTTGCATCTCGCATCACGTACCCGAATAAGCAGAACGCATAGAAGCACATGTATGCGTCTCTCTCATGGGGGAAGTACTGGTACCACGAGAATCTCAGACACAGGAAAAAAAAACTACAGGTGAAAGGGACATTTGAACTCATAACGCCCGCAGTCACAACCTCGCACAGACTCTCGATAGGAGCCGTGAAGAATCCTTTGCCGCCAGCGTGTTAGTCAGTGTCCTGCTCAAAGGTCGGCATAGTCTAGATCTGAGTTCCTACCAAGGATGACCTGCCTTGCGAGCCTATCATAGCAATTCTTTCAAGGTTAGCGGACAGTGGGTTTGGACATCTAGGCAGACATTTACCTAAGTCCTCTCGGTCGTGCAATGCGGGGACCAGATGCACATCCCGATGTTGCCCAAAGTAAAAAGTATGAAGACTCCGCGTTTCACAAAGGTCAAAACCACTGGCTGCCAAACCAAGTATCCCCAGCCGAGTACTGAACACTTCGTCAGGCAAGCGTCAACATCATGACACTGTGCCTGTGCAGTACTTACAGAGGAACACTGCAGGACAGCCGTGATCAGTATCGTTTTTGTTGCTGGAGGTAGAGAGCATAGGACATACTGTATTCGGAACCGGCATTGAGAGTTCCAATCGTAAGACCGTTCCTCGTCGTAAATAGGCTGTAGAATGGAGTATATGGCAGATGTCGCAATTCCGCCGGCGAGAGTGTCTATGTACCAGCAATCAACCGACTTTCCAATCATCGCAGGGCTTGAAGCACTCACAAACGAATAGGCAGAATGTCGAAAGAGCCTTCGGGACTTGTTCAAGTTGAGAGGGTCATTTACATCGCGACTTGGAGCAGGGAACTTTTCGTCGTCCGGCTTTCTCTTGACCAACGAGCTCAGCAAGGAAGACTGTAACCTTGTTCAGTGTCTCCTCGGCCTTGGTACGAGTGAACCTTGTCTTCACAACAATATTTTTCAAGGCACTTTTGAATTTATTTCAAACACCCGCTCCAGTCTTTTACGTGAAGACCAACCAACCGCAGGCTATCATGCACCTTGAGTGCCATTCGTTCTACGTGTACGGTGCGTCTTGCTGCTTGAACCGCCCTGTCTATAGTGGCGATCAAGGGTCTGAAACCAGATAGCCTACATACAGCTCAACCCCCACAACGGGAACCTCTCCCCTGGCGGTTCGTCTGGCGGAGAAGCAGCTCTCAACGCCATGCACGTGTCCTGCCTCGGACTTGGCACGTATGTCGGCCAATATTCCCATGCTCGTAACCATGCTGCTCACGTTTTGAAACTTCCACGGGGACATCGGCGGTTTTATTTCGGTCCCTGCGCGAAATGCGGCATCTGCGGAATGAGGCCGAGCTCAAAGACGCACCCTATAAACGGATTCTTGTGGTAGTACGTGTCTCTTCACATTTTACCCTGAAATCGAAATTGAGTCTGATGGGCTTTCTAATTTAGCCTGGACGGCAGCGTCGGTCCGATGTGTCGCTCGGCCCGTGACGTCGACCTCTTCATCAGCTCTGTCCGGAGCACTCAACCCGCACTGAAGGATCCCGTCCTCATTCCTCTTCCGTGGTCGGTATCCGAGAGCGCGGCGCTTTCCGGCAAGAAGCTGCGCATCGGGGTTATGTTGCATGACGACGTTATGCTCCCGCACCCGCCCATGCTGCGCGCCCTCGAGATGGCTAAAAAGAAAGCTCGAGGGGCGCGAAGATGTCAAAGTGGTCGACTTTACGCCCTTCAAGCGTGCGGAGGGTTATGATCTCATTGTGATTTCATTGACGGACTGCTCAAACGACGTACTACGCTCACCACTTGCCGGGGAAGCACCACCTGTGGTATGAAGACGGCGGCAAGACTATCCGTAGGATTGCAGCCGAGGGCGGCGGGGACCTCCTGCCGCTCACCGAATGGATCATTTCTCCCGAAAACTCGAGCGACCACGACTCACAGAGCCTGTGGAAGGTATGTTTCCCGTTGACTATGAGGCCCATTGGTAGGTGCGCCGATCAATGCCTTTGCAGCTTCATGATCACCGGGACCAGTTCCGCCAAGCATACTCGGATCACTTGAATTCGTCCGCGTCGACGTCGTCCTCTGCTCTCCGTGCCCTGGGACGGGCCAACCCGCACGAGTCGGCTCGCTACTGGACGTACGTATTGTATCTGCTGACCCATTTGACATGGGTAGCAGCTCCCGATGTTTCTTGCAGGTACACCGCCATCTGGAACTTGGTCGACTATCCGGGTGTCATTTCCCCTCCGGGCTGAAAGTGGACCCGGGCGTCGACACGAAGCCAGCGGACTTCAAGCCTATAGGCGAGAGGGACGAGTACAACCATGCTCTCTCTATGGTATCGAAATCGGGTTCTATTTCTTTCTTCCTGTACCAAGCTGTACAGTAAGCATTATTTCAGACGATCCCAACTTCAGGCTCGGCGCGCCCGTCTCGCTGCAGCTGCTGGCTCGCAGGTTCAACGACGGACGGCTGCTTGCGGCGCTCAAGGTCGTGAAGGAGGCTATCAAGGGCTGAAAAGCATGTTTCATTCGGAAAATACAATTTGTAGACTGGAAGGACATTCGGATGTACTTCGTGCGCAATGGAAGAGGTTGACGTGTTTCTTGGGGTACCTTTCCCGCAGTCAGACGACTTGAACACTTAAACGAAGGATGGGTTGCTTTAGGATATGAAATAACTTTGCTGCTGAATTGTACGATACATTGACATAGACGCATCTGACCCGTGTACTTATTCTGGAAAGCCTGCCTTGTCACTGAAAGATGGGAGATAGTGCCACGGACGGATACCGATGTCGTGCACAGCCAAAATACTTCTTGGAGCTGTTCAGAGGGAGAATTATATCCAGAAAGGGACCCCATGGTAGACACCAACGTACGACACCGGTCTTCCAGTGGGCAACGAGCAGGCTGCAGCTTGCAAAGCGCCTTCAAGCCGGACGCTTCTATGCTCGAAAGCAGTCATTGCGCTCATGACACTGAGAAGACTCCAAGTACAGGTACAGACCCTCATCCACCATCGCCCCGACAGCCTCCTTCGCATAGCTCACGTCTCACGAACACGTCTGCGAGGTCCTCAGCCTCTTCCCCGCGCGAGGAGAACCGCTGCCAGGCGGATCGAGCGAAAAGCCAGGGGGCGGAGCGACATCGGCGCCGGCGGGATCGTTCTGGATGGCCGCGAAAGCAGTTTGAAAAGCGTCTCGGTGGCTGTCTCCCTCTGAAAGACGAGGTCCTTCAGTGCACGCGTCTCGAAGCTGCCCTTGAAGGCCACCCGCCCGACCGATCATGCCGCCGACTCCGAGGTCATACTGACAGCAGTCACGTATAACAAGTGAGCACAGTCGATGCGTACATCCTGCGGGATTCTTCACGCACCCGAGTTCCCTCCAACACCGCGAGAAGTCTGCTGAAGATAGCCTGCTTGTCGACAGCCTGCAGCTGGTCCGAAAGCAAGGCATGGCGGCGCGAGAGGGAAAGCACATTCCCAAGAGCGACGCAGTGTCGCGCGAGTGAAGAGCGAGTAGTCTCGTCTGGGATAAAGGTGGTCGAGAGCGCTGAGAAGGTTGTGGGAGGGAAGGGCGAGGCAGCGGGACGCCAGATGACCCTGGAGCGAAAGCTTCGAGACTGGAAGCGGGGCTGAGGGAAGAGGAAGACGAAACGATCGAGCCCGTTGTTAGGATTGATGACGTGAAGCGGCGGGTTGGCGTCCTCCCCGGATGCAACGCTGTCGTCTCGGCTGAGCTGGGCCTGGAGGCGGGCGACGGACGCGCTCCACGCGTCGGCGAACTTCTTCGCCTGGACCAGCGCCGCCGTCAGCCTATCCTCCCCAGCCTTGAGCTCCTCGCGCTCTCCCTCCAGCTCTTTTACCCGGAGCTCAGCGTACTTCAAGGCAGCCCTCCCGCGTGCCTCACTCGCGACCAGCGCCTCATTGCGCGATTTCGCCTGCTGGACCTGCTGCAGCAGCGCGTCCTTCTCCGCCTTACGCTTTATAATACCAGCCTTAAGGACCTGAGAAAATAGAATAATGTGTGACAGTAGTCACAGGCTCACCTGAGTAGAACGCGCGCCGTCGACGCGAGCCTTCGCGAGGTCACTTTCGATTTCGGCGATGCGGAGCTGAAGAGGCTGCACGCGTGCGTCGCTCTGCTGATGGGACTGCGCCAGGAGAGTTTGAATATGAAGAAACATGGGATGAGTAGGAAGAGGCTGATGTTGGTCGGGCATGGTCGTCGCCAGAAGGAAACAGTTCGTATGTGGTGGGAGGCAAAAGAGGGACTTCGAGAACGGCAGAATGTCAGGCTCCGACGTCGGACCACCCTCGGCCCGCAGCGTGCCATGACTCGGTCTTGCTAAGAAGAAAAAGCATCGGCTGATTCTACATAGTCCATCACATCGTGCCAGATCAAGCTGCTTTCGCGAAGGTGTACCTTGCGTAACAACCGCCCAGTTCCGGCGCTTTTGAGCTTCACGCTTCCGCTCGACAGCGCGGCGAGCATTTCACCACTGCAGGCGGCCTGAAGGCACCACCAGTCCACCATCGTTCATTTACTGTAACACAAAAGAATATATAAGCCTTCTCTTTCGCATCAGCGGTGTGCAACCATGACCCTCGTTAATTGTGCGTACATGCGTCCATGACTGCCGTAACGTGCTTCTCCCGAACCTATCCCGTATTTCGCCCTACTTTAGTCACTAGAAAAGGCCACGGAAAACAGTACAAGGACGGTACAGAAGTTCAGACAAGGGCAGGATGGCCTTGAATGCTTGCGAGCGCGTGCATGACTTTTACAGCCGATGTGTTCTCCTGCCCCCCTGCTCGGCCCCATCCTCAATCATCTCCTGTTCCATCGCACGTCGCATAGTGGGCACTCTCAAGGCTCTCAGAAGCCGTTCCGCCTCGCTCAGGCTGTCGTGCGCATCCACGCCGAAGTCCGGCTCGCGGCCGTAGCCGATCGCTGCTGCCCGGAGCAGCACTCGCCTGCGCATGCCAGAACCCACCGTAAGTCTTTCAAATGCAGTATCGAGGGACAGCAAGGGGGAGAGGTTTTGACGCACGCGGTAAAGCCCACGATGGGCTTCACGTCCTTCCGTCCATTCTCGAATCGGTGAATGCGCAGGCGGTGTTGCTTTCGCTGTCTCGGGTCATCCTCCAGCACGGCTACGGGGTCAGGATCGGGTATATCGGTGAAAGTGTGGTAGGGATCGCTTGGGGCGAGATAGCGCAGGAGCACGCCTTGTGGCTGTCGGAAGAGGAAGGCTTCGAGAGGATGGGAGAAGAGCGATTCCACTGTAGGCGGAGCAATATCTGAGCACTTCGATGTGTCTGGAAATAGGTAGTTCAAAGCGGGTAAACACCTTCGGCAGCGTTCAGCATTGGCTGCGCGTCACGGCCGTATGAGCGACTGCGCGAAGGTGATTGTGGCTGACGAAGCGAGCGCACCTGAATCGCCCGCTCTGTTACCAGACATACTACACTGTGAAGGACATCATTAGCAGGTTCTCAAAGGTACAATGGCAGGCGTAGCGTACGGCGTCACGACCAGAAAATTCCCTGTAAGGTGCGGCGGCAAGGTGCAGAGACGGCGGACGACCTCGGGGTCGAAAGGAAGGCCGATCTGAAGAGTTGCGAGCACTCCCTCAGCTTGTATCAAACGACAAAGCAATACATGAGGGTTACATACCTCTTCAAACGCCTCTCTCCTCGCAGTAAACTCGATGCTCTCATCCGTCGAGTCCATGCGCCCGCCGGGGAGGCTCGTATCGCCTGCGTACGTCCTCAGACTGGAGGAGCGCTGCGAGAGTAGCACATAGAGATCTCCTGCACACGAGCGATTTGATCAGATCCTCCGCATGCCGCAGTCGAAGAAGGGGCGGATCGGACCTTGTCTACCTACGAACAGGGCAATCATCACCGCCGCCCGACGAGAGCGCGGCCATTGCGGCTCGCGCGGGGGAGTGTACTCCGCGAAGCGTCGAAGGCACCTGAGAAAGGTGGAGCATGTGAAAGGCTCGAGGGATGCAGAGGTTGATGCGAAGCTCACGCGAACGAGTTGGCTGTGAGGGGAGCGAGATCGGGGAGGGTCACGTCGATGTCGACGCGAGTTTTCGGCATGGCTTGATGATTGAAACGACGATTGAAAAGGGCGCTATTATTTGGGTGGGGGATGATATTCGACAAGGCTTTTAACGCAGGTCCAAAGGAGGAATGGTGGTCGAGGAGAGAGGAGAGAGCAATCCGCGGCGTCAGCTGATAACCGGGCCGGTGACGTCGCGTCGCGTCCTCGTCGCGTGAACAGCCTTCTCATCTCGAATTTGTTTGAGCAGTAGACGAGCAGTTAGGGTGATACGCTAATCTGCAAGTTGTTTTACTTGATTTACCCAGCTGAAGTGGGGCCGGACGGGGCAAGCTGGGAGTTGAGATGCGTGCGCTTTCTATTTCCCTTCAATCCCACAGTGCCCAACTTCGATCTTAAAGCGCTGCAGATGACAGATATTCGAAGCCGAGGGAGAGAGTCCGCGTCATATGAATTGACCTGGGCGAAGCAGCAGGACTAACCGCACACGCCGTTCGCGACAGACGATCACAAGCCATCTTCAGCTATCAGCCATTCCACACGATCCTCTGTTAACCCAGCCCAAAGCCCTCATCCTCACCCACTGAAAGTAACCGGTCCACCCCCCGCGCGGTTGACACTAAGCTGGAAGATATCCGGCCTGGCATAATGACCCGTCGCGCTGCTCACGTCCCCCATCCCTCATGTCAGCCCCCAGCCCACCCCACTGCCTCTTCCCTCATGCACCACGTACTCAAAGTCCATCTTGGCCTCGACGATCCGGTCGAGCTCAATCTCCGCGACGAGGATGTCCTCCTTGTCCCACACGGGCGCGACCAGGAACTCGCCTAAAGGACCGACGATGCAGCTCCCCCCGCGCGTGACGATCTCGTCGGCGGGCTTGCCTTGGGTGGGCGGGTAGTCGGAGGGGTCTGGAAAGGGAGCCAGCGGGAGGTGAGCGAGAGGGGAATACAGTGAAGGACGGAGGCGGAGAGGGACGAACAGTCGCTGGCGGTTGCGAATTGGTTGACTGAAATGGCGAAGAGCCGGCCCTCTGCAATTCACCATCAGTCATAGTCCCATCAACGACTTCCCTTACCGTCCATCCCGCACCTTGCGCAAGCGTCTGAATAAGCGGCGGCCAAGTATCGCGCCTGCCGACGTCTCTCCCCCCATCAGCGTGCGCCCTTGCCAACCAAACCACCTTCTCCCATGGGGCTCACCCGTCCGCAGTCGGCGCACAGTAGATCTGGATACCCTGGGCATACATTGCCGCGCGCTGCGACCATACCCAACAGCCTTCTATCAGCCTTCCTCTTTTCCAGCGCACTCGGTCGGACAGGGACGCACCAGGAGCGGCTGGAAGTTCTCCCAGCAGATGACCGACCTGCGCGCAGCAGGAGCGGGGTTAGCATTCCGCACTGCGCACGAAGGAAGTAGTGTCCCAAGCATGCGCACGCACCCGATCTTCCCGATCTCAGTATCCACCACCGACAGCCCATCGCCGTTCCCGAACCCCCAGACGAGGCGCTCGGAGCCGGTGGGCATGACCTTTTCCCCCCACTTCAAATTCAGCAAACATGCGATGTGAGGCATGAAGGAAATGAGCGAGAGAACGCACCTTCCGGTGCTTGTACAGCAGCTCGCCCACGGGGCTGATCAGCACCGCGCAGCAGTAGAGCGTCCCGCCGCTTTTCACCCATCCCACAAATCAGTCTGTCTGCCTTCTTTGCCTTCCTTCCGCCTTTTCGTGAGGGGGGAAGGAAGGCGAAAGGGTGAAAGGGAGCACGCACTCCTTCTCGATAATCCCCACCTGCAGGAAGACGCCGTTCTCCTTCGCCGCCTCGCGGATCTGGTCGAACTCGGGCGACGGCACTGCCACGGAGCTCTCGTGGTAGCGCCTGAACCAGGCGCGCCCTTCGGGCGTGCGGGAACCGACCACTGAACCCTCGGCCCACATCATCAGCATTCCGTTCGCATTCATGTCATCTTTGTCATCATCTCTTACTCACCTGCACCAAACGAATACCCTATCCCCCAAGCCGGTTTAGCGGGCAGAAGGGGAGAAGGTAGGGGAGAGGAGGAGCAGGCATCCACCGCGCGGATAAGCCGAAACAAACGCCTCAGGAAAGACGACAAGCTCCGCGCCCTGGCTCGCAGCCTGCCGCGTGAGGGAAGCAAGCTTGGCCAGCGTCGCGGGGAGGTCGAACGCGACGGGCGCGGACTGGACGCCTGCTACTTTGATTTTTTGCTGGGTGAGCATGATCGATCGAAAGGGAGGAAGGTTAGTTTGTTTGGATGGAGAGAAGGAAGTTAGTGAGATGGGAGGGAGGAGGTGAGGGTGAGAGGGAAGGAGAAGAAGACGCAATGCGCGCACCGGCGGACGCGACGCCCGGTTAAGGTCGGCTGTGAGTCACGCGCTGACAGCGGCGTCCCGGGTGCTGCAGCTCGAGAAGAAATGTGTGGTGTTTGAAATGTTGTGTAGATTGTGAGAGTGAAAAAAGGGGAATCGAAGTTGTTGTGAGAGACAGTAGGTACTGAGGGTCGGTAAGGGCTCGATTTGAGAAATAAAAGCGTGCAAACAAACCTGTTTCGAGGCTCGACAAAATCAATTTGGAGGCTTCACAAAGTGATTAAGAGATAGTGATTAGGCTCGCGCGGTGCGGTCTTTCGGCACGGGCTCGGCTGAATCGGCTTCTCCCCATGTCTTCGCTTGGCTTCGGGCAGCGGCGTCATTCGATCGCTCGCGCTGCCCGGAATGGCCGTGCTAGCCTTTGGGGTGCTTAGCGATGCCGTTGAAATGCTTATTCTGGCCCCAAAAATTGATTTGCCGCTTCCGCTTTTCTTGGATTACCACTTATACTTCGCAGTTTTGTTTGCGCAGCATTTGCGTCCTCACCATTTGGTACAGCATTGCGGCCGTTGCTGCGGTACAATTTGCAGCTCATTTTCTTTTCTTCCTCTGCCCTGCTCATTGTCCCACGAAGCAGCCTGTTACTTTGCATAGAGCATTTCTGACATACTTTCTTGAAGTTCATGATTGTTCACTGCGCCTGCCCCGTGTTCTGACGCGTCTAGAGGGTAGAATGAAGGCAGATGGCAGGCATTGGCAGGCATTCTCAGAATGGGGCAGGCAACAGCTTCCAAGCCACAATTGCCAGGTAAACTGAATATACTTCATTGGGTCGAACAGTAAAAAAAAAAAGAAATGTAACGACAATTAAATCACATTTAGCTTTGGAGACTTTGATGGGCCTAAATCTATCAGCACTGTCGGTCATTCGCAGCGCGATGCCTCGTTCCTGCTGATGCCCACCAAACAGGGAGCCTGCAGCTCCAGTATCCAAAGCGGAACAAAACATTTTAATTCAATAGTGGATTATTGTACATATAGGTGAGAGAGTATGAACAGAAAGGAAGAGGAGAAAGATGAAATAATTCCAAAAGGGAACGAGGCAAAGAAGGTGGAACGTCGGAGGGGGGAGGGGATGAGGGGGAGCGAAGGAGGGGAGCGGAGGTGGAGGGAGCTGGGGAGCGTGGGGCAGCTAAAGAGAAGGCACGGGAGACGTTGGGACGTGTCACGGATGGTGCGGAGGTTGTTCCTTCCCTAGATGGGGTCATTCAAAGGGTTACGAAAGCGGGAGGAGCAGGGGGATGGGGAGGAGGTGGAGGAACAAGAACGACAGTGGGGAGGGCTGAGACGGGTGGGGAAGGACAGGGAAACCTTGGTGGTGGAGGATCAAGGCGGCGCGATTGACGGTGCCCAGGGGCTCGCCTCACGCAGTGCAAGCACATCTTCCTCTCCGAACTCCTCTGCACACCCTCTCCCCGCACAATCCAGCAACCAAGCAAGGCACATTTGCCTCCGTGTCTCGCTCCTCCCCATCTCCTACCGCCCCCCCAGCACCCTAAGCCCCTCCTCCGCCTCCCCCTCCTCCCTCTCCAGCGCTCCCCGGACATCCCACTTCTCCCCAAACACAAAGCCAATCTCCCTTGCAGCGCTCGCAGGCGCGTCGCTCCCGTGGAACGCGTTGCGCGTGTCGGTGAGGCCGTAGCGCGCGCGGAGGGTGTGCGGGTAGGTGTGCTTTGCGCTGTTCCCCTCTCATACCTCTCATCAGCCATCTCGCCAAACCCCATACCCATGAACGAGTGAAGAGAAGAAGTTGAGGAAAGCGCACCGGTACACTTTCGTCGGCCCGATCAATGCCCGCCAGCGCGAGATCGCCCCCCGCCCGCCGAGGATGAGCGCGTGGACTTCACCCCCGCCCATCCCGCGGATGAGCCGCTCGTAGAAAAACCGGCCCTCGTGCTCGCGGTAGAATTCTTGCAGCACCGCAGGGGGCGGGGTGGGCGCGAGCCGCTTCTCGTCGAGGACCTGCGGTCACTGGTGGGGGGTCGTCAGTGCCCGCGAGGGGAGAGGGGGGCAAGAGACAGACGGACCTGGAAGGAGTTGGCGCGGATTACCTGAGGGTGTTTTGAGGGTGAGTGGGAGTGGGATGATGGGGAGGGGGGACGGACGGAGAGGACCTCGGACACGTGCGGCTGGTGGGAGGTCAGTGTGGGCTTGAGGAGCGCGAGGGTGAGCTGGAAGGGGAGGTGCGGCGCTGGTGGCACGCGGAGGGACATAAGGTGCGCCGGGAGGGCCATGGGGGACGGGGAGGATGGAGGGATGGAGAGTAGGCTGAGGATGAGGAGAGGTGAAGTTGGGTGAAGAGAGAAGACGCGCTTCCGCGCTTCCGGCGGGCATCCCGAGATCATGGAGTCGGCGGCCGTGCTTTATGAACTGTCAAAGCTGTGAGTGTCAGGGCTTGGCAGTCGGCAGTCTGCAGTCGCAGTCGACAGGTTTTTGTTGTTTGGTCAGTTTGTCGCTGAAGATCCAGCAACACTCCAGTTTATTACTTTTCTTCTCGAAGCGCCAAGGTGGGAAGGGTAAGGAGGATATTCGCGAGCCCTTGACGACCGAAGAGGAAAAGGAGTTTGTTTGACTGAGCGAGTTGAAACTGTGTTGAACGATCCCCTTCAGCCCTCATCATCTCCTCCTTCGATCAGCTTGCCAGCTCTGTGCCAGCTTGCACGCCTTGGAAATCCTCCACACTCTCATCCTCTAGGCCTCGTACTGCTTGACTAAGCTGCGATCCCGGGCGGCCACAGTATTGCACTGTGGCGGTGAAGGTGCTCTCGAGTCTCGTCTTGGCGGGCCCAGGACCGCGCGTCATCTAGACAGCTTGGTCGTTCAAAGACACTCGTCCGCAGCGGTGCACCTCCGAGCTGCCCGTCTTCTATTCTCGCCGCCACTGCCACCGACTGGAACACACCTTCAGCAGTGGCAATAGAGCGTAGAAGCAACGGGCCTACACATCTTTCTTTCCTTTCAACCTCGACCTCGCCCTCGATCTCGATCTCTGTCCTACCCCCCCTCACCCCCTTCCCTTCCACCCGATCTTCCCTCCCTTCCTATCCCGACGGCGACGAGACGACGACGACACCGACACCGAATGCGCCCTTCCATACCCCGCCCCGGCCCGCCGTCATGGCCAGTAACAGCCTGGGCCGGCGCGCTCCTCGTCCTCCTCGCCCTCCTCTGCTCTCCACATCCCGCAGCAGGTGCGTGGCGGTTCTATTTCCACCCCTGTCCATCCCACTCATAAATCCATCCAACCTGCCCGTTATGCTACCCCACAGCACATAGCCACCGGCCCGGCCCGCTCAAGCGCCTCCTCCACCCAACCGACATGGCGATCTCCGTCCTCCCTCGCACTCCGCCCCTGCAACCGCGACACCTCGCCAACTCCACCCACACGTTCTACTCGCCCAGCGTCCTCCACTCCGACTCGATTCGCATCAGCCTCCAGCTCCCCGACACGGGCGAGCAGGTCCACCTCCACCTCGAGCCGAACGACGAGCTCCTGCACCCGCGCGCGAGGGTCAACTACCACCGCGGTGGGAGGGTCGTGCGCTCGGAGAAGCTCCAGAGGGAGCACTACCGCGCGTATACGGGCGTGGTCGTGCATACGCGCCAGACGGAGCGCAGGCTTGCGGAGGACACGGCGCGGATCGTAAGGACGGCGAGCTGGGAGGGTGTACCGGAGGAGGAGGAAGGGTGAGTGCTGTCCTTTGGTTCGCTTCTTGGGAAGGCAGAACGTCTGAACCCCTTTTCTCCAACTTTCAGTGTACTAGGATGGGCTCGCATCATGCTGCACGACGACGGCGTGTCCACGTCCACCCTGCCCCTCTTCGAGGGCGTCTTCACCCTCCGGGGGGAGCGACACCACATCAAGACGCTCCCGTCCTACCTTGCGTCTAAGCACGCTTCCGACCCCTCCCCTGACCTCGACGCCCCCTCCTCCAAGCTTGTCATCTTCCGCGACGGGGACGTCGAGCCCGCGGAGGGCTCGCACTCCCACTCCGACCACCCCTTCCGCACCGGCTGCTCAGCCGAGCAAGAACCCTTCAACACCAACGCCTCCATCAACCCTGCCCTCGTACGCTTCTCTTCTCCTTTCTCCCCACATCTTCCACATCCTCCCCCCACATCCATCTCACTCACCCCCCCCCTCGCAGCGCGACCCCTCCTTCTACGCCCTCCGCCCCCTCCCGCCGCTCCTCTCCGCGCTCGACGCCTTCCTCGGCTCCCCCGCATCCTCCAAGTTCGACCCGCGCGACCCCTCCGCCGGGCCATTCGTCCGCTTCGCACCCACCTCGCCCGACCTCCTCGACCGCGCTGAGGAGGGCGTGCGCCTCCGAAAGCGCCAGGGCGCGGGCGACATCTCTGGTGGCACGGGCGGGACGAACTTTGTCAATTCTATTGGAGAGTGCGTTGGGCTGCTTTGTGGTGGGAGGGGGGAAGGGGTGGAATCGTGCTAATGCGGGTTCGGGTGGCGCGAGCAGCTCGATGGGGTGCCCCACGGACCAGAAGATCTTGTACATGGGCTTTGCGGCGGACTGCACATAGTGCGTCCAACCCACTCCCCCCCAACTTACCGCCCCTTTCATGCTGAGCGAACACCCCACCTTCTCACTCGCAGTGTCGGGCAGTACGGCTCGCCCGAGAAAGCGCGCACGCAGATCCTCAACAACGTGAACCAGATCTGTGAGCCCCCCACATCCTGCTCCCCTCCCCCTCTTCCCGCTTCCTGAGCTCCCTCCTCCCCCCGCAGCCGCCCTCTACCGCGACATCTTTCGCACCAGCATTGGCGTGATCGAGCTCAACGTGCAAGACTCGGTCTGCCCGCCCTCGGCGAGCCAGTCCGAGCCGTGGAACGTCGCGTGCTCGGACAGCGTCACGATCAACGAGCGCCTGAGCCGGTTCGCACAGTGGCGCGGCGCCAAGGGCGACGATGGCGCGGGTCTGTGGCACCTCATGACTAATTGCGCGACGGGGAGCGAAGTGGGTGCGTGCCCTCTTCCTCCACCTCATCCCCCGTTCCCCGGTTTCCCTTCCTTTGGGCGGCGGGGGAGGGAAAGCAGGAATGGGATGCTGATGAGGTGCGACGGGAAAAGGCGTTGCCTGGCTCGGAACGCTCTGTCGCCAGGACGCGAGGAGCCAGGACGGGAACACCGTTAGTGGCGTGGCGGTCACTGCTATTACGAGGACTGAGTGGGCGTGAGTGTGCTTCTTGCGCTTGCGGAATTGAGCGGTGGTTGACTTGAATGCTGTTGCTCGGACCACAGGGTATCGGCGCATGAGATCGGCCACAACTGTGCATTGTCATCTCGCTCCTCCCCCTACGGCACACGCATGAAACTGACTTGCATGATGGCGCATCGCAGTCGGAGCGTACGCCTCTTCGAATTCTGCTGGCGCGCCCAGCGCAGTGCTGACTCTCACTCTGACTCCCTGAACACAGTATCCACGACTGCGAAACCGGCTGCTCATCAAGCACGTACTGCTGCCCGCTCACCACGAACAGCTGCAACGCGGACAACAAATTCATCATGAGCGGTGAGCCATCGTTCTGCATCAGCCTGTTTCCCCCGCCTGGTTCTGACCAGGTCTCGGGGTGATTAGCGACGTCCTCCGACGCGGCGACGATGTTCAGCAACTGCTCAGTGGGGAACATCTGCTCGTGTGTCCTGATATCCCTCCGTGCAGCCGGATCATGTAATGGGTGAGGTGAGGCTGACGATTGCTGGGGAATAAAGCCTCCTCGGATCCGGCCAGGTCACGGACGACTGCCTTGTCGACGCGAGCGATAACTCGCGGCAGATCATCAGTCTGCAGCAGTGCGGTGCGTTCTTGCTTCCCTGAGTTTCTTTCATTCAAGGTGATGCGAAGAATGGGAGATGCTGAGATCGAGTGTGGGGACGTGCAGGCAACGGCATCATCGAGGGCGATGAGGAGTGCGACGGCGGCGGGGAGACGAACTGCTGTGGCACTGGTGCGTCGCTGTCAGGTCTGCCAGGCAGGGGAAAGGAATTGGGCTGAGTGCGATGGGGGCGCGTCGCAGACTGCAAGTTCAAGTCTGGTGCGGTGTGCGATAACAGCACGGGCGCTTGCGTATGTTGCTCAACTTGCTTTTGAGATGCGGTGTTTGCGATTCTGACAGGAGGGTGGCACACTTTGCAGTGCACCGAGTCGTGCCAGTTCGCTGTGCGTCTCGTCGATGCTCGGGGCTTTACGCTTGATGCTGACGTCTTTTGGATTGCGTCCCCAGCCGAGCACTCAAGTCTGCCGACCCTCGATGGACTCGACTTGCGACGTGGAGGAGAAGTGCACCGGCAATTCGGGCACGTGCCCGACGGACGTGTTTGCGGAGAATGGTGAGTGGGCGCACACTGTCCTTGGATCTGCTTCTGAAACTGATCAGAATTCGAATCGGCGCTCAGGAAAATCGTGCGGCGACGGTCTGCACTGCGCGAGCGGGATGTGCACGTCCGCGGACCAGCAATGCAAGAGCGCTGGTGCCTCCCTTGGGCTCACGACGGCGTGCGATATGGGCGGGGACTCGACTTGTGCGTCTTCGACTTGTCCTGGTGCTTGGCATTGTCGTAGAGCTTCTCGAGCTCACGCTTCGCGTGCTTGCAGGCTTGGTGACCTGCAACGACCCGAGCGGCCGCGGCTGCATCCGGTTGCAGACGCCGCTGCGCGACGGGACGTCGTGCGGGTATGGCGGGACTTGCGAGAGTTCGTCTTCCCTTCCCTTCGCATTTATGCGCGACTGCTTACTGATGGAATGATGTCGCGGAGCAGAGGGCCACTGCAAGAGCGGGTCATGGCAGGACACGTTCCGGTCGTGGTACACGCAGAACCTGCGCATCTCCATCCCCGTCACGATCGTCGTGGGCATCATCGTCCTCATCATCCTCTACTCCATGGCGCGCTGCATCATCAACGGATGCCGCCGCCGCAACGCCCCGCCCTCGGCGGCGTACACGGGCGCCCCCGTCGCGAGCCGGCCGGGCATGAGCACAGCGAGCCGCCTGAGGAGGGGGAACAAGGGCTCAATGTACGCTGCAGCGGACTTTTTTCTGCCTCTTCGGGTGGGGACTGGAATGCTGATGCTTTGGTTTGGTCGCGTCGGAAACAGACCGCCCTACGCCCATTCGCCTACGCAGGCACCCCTCGTCGCCCCGCCGCAAGGACAACAGTTCGGGGTCGGCAGCGACTACGGCGCACCGCCCCCACCGCCCGTCCCTCCGCGCGCGTTCAACCCCCCTCCACAACGCTCAAATTGGGTCGATCCGGCGGCGTACAACGGCCACGGATACGTCGAAGAGCCGTCGTACCGTCGATATTGATTCCTCTGATTCCCTTCTTCTCCCCTTGCCCCGCTTACTCATCATGGACACTCTTTTGCGAACGATTCCTTCCTTCTTGAGGTCTGCACTATTCCGAGCTTTCATTTACCTTTGCGTTTTGCAATGCCCCCCTTCTGCCCTCATTGGTCCTGCATCGTTTGCCTCGCTCGCATCCATCCCACTCTCACTCTCGCTCATTGATGTACTATCGCAATTTTGATACACCCATTGAACACGACCAGGTGATAGGCGCTGCGTTGAATCAATCGAGCCTGGCTCGCGGCCCCCGAATCAGGGTTGGGATACACAAAGCATTGTATTTAATCTTTACCTTACCTTGTCTGTGTAGACTCAATGAAGTCTTAAAGCCCCTCACGTCGAGAGGTTCGACAAGGTCGATGTCCAAAACCCATCTTGCCTCCTCGCAGTCTGAGTTGGGCTGAGCGATCGTCGGCAGTCGCTCATTTTCGGTCACGCACACACAAACACACACACGACGAGTGTCACAAGAAATCACGAGGGGGCTTCTCGTGAGCTTGCGCCGTGGCGCGAACAATCTTCTCGCAAATGATCTTCCATGGCAGCGCGACGAGGATGTGCAGTGGAGGCAGAACCAATAGCAGCCTGGGGATTCGCGCTCTACCGGAAAGGCTCTTCCTTCCAAGATGCACCGATACGATTTCAACCGCATCAGACCAGCAAAAAAGCACGAAATAAACATCCTGCCACGAAGCTGTGCGAATGCTGTGTGCTCGTCGATCGATTGGGAGGTGTCGTTACTGGGTGCCCAAGGACCTTCGGGCATCCTGCGCGAGGCCGGAGTGGCGCTGTGAGCAATGCCCCCGCCAGAGCGCTTTGTGTCGGCGCAAATCCTGCTCTGAACAGCGTTTGATATGACCACTGGGTGTGTGCACAGTTTTACATTTCCTAAACGTCCTTGTTTTGCCTCGCTTGCGAAAGGGCGCGGGAGCGGGGCAGTCAGGAGCAACGCTTTCAGCAGGCAGTTGAGGCTCGAGGCTCCGTCGCACACCAGTGTAGACTGTCAAGCACAAAGTAAAGGGCAATTTGGGGTTGACGGTTCTCGTTCCCGTCTTTTCAGGCTACTGTCAGTGTTACTGAGCAGTGTGGGAAGATAAGATCAGGAGGGACGAATATGAGCGAGAGAATTGAACGGTGAGCGAGTCAGTGAGCGTGCCGCCTCCCCACCGCCGGAGCCACGAAGCCAAGAAACAGGGTTCACAAAATATAGTACACAGCAAAGGTGAAGGTTTGACCCATTTTCAGGTCTTTGCCAGAGCATGGCAGCGAGGCACACGTCCGGGAAACGGCGAGCGGAAAAAAGCGCGGGGCCGGGCGCCACAGGCGAGCCGCCACAGCAGCCCACAACGTGTCCAGG
>JTLS01000244.1:0-24201 GCA_000826855.1 Basidioascus undulatus | reverse complement strand
GAGCAGAACCGGCCCTTCAAGGGGAACCAGCGTCGCTGACACTGAAGCTTGCCTTTCAGACTGTCATATCTTACAATATCTATCGGACGTACATGTGAGAACCCTGCTCACTTTAAAGTACCCAGAGACCACTCAACACCTTTTTGTACAGCCAGAAGGACGCCGACGATCGTGCTCTTCTCAAAGCCTCCCACACGGCCGTGATCTTGTTCAGTTTGTGGATGGCCGGCTTCGCTTCGATGCTGCATGGTGCCGGGATTGATCTCGGTATGTGCCTGTTCATGTTTCGACCGAGGAGGAACGCTGACTCCTGCAATCAGGCTTCATCTACAACATGACTGGTGCACCGTTCCCGACCTGGCAGTTGGACAGTCCTAACAGTTCTGATTCCTGAACTTGTTTCCCTTTCCAGGCATCTTCACCGGCCCAGGTCTTCCGCCCCTCATCTTGACGTTCTTCACCTCCCGTCAGAGCCCTACAGCTGCCCTCACGTCAATCTGGCTCGGCTTCGTGGCGGCTGTGGCGACATGGCTCAGCCTGGCACACCGCTTGTCGGGCGAGCTGTCGATTGCCTCTGTTGGAAGCTTGGACGCCTGTCTCTATGGTAAATCCCAGTCTTTAGGTGTGTCTGGTACGCTGAACTGGGTTGCTTTCAGGCTGTGTTGCTGGTATCGGCGCCTCCCTGCTGGTCACCACCGTCATCAGCCTTGTGCGTACCTTCCTTTATGTCTTCATTGGCGTCACAGGCTGAGCCTACCGGAGTTCAGGTCCGCCCTGCCCACTAGTGAGTTTTGTACCTCACTTGGTATATCGAAACCTGCTCAACCTAGGCCACCACAGTGACTGGGCCGATCTGGCAGCGAAGGTTCGCGTCGTCACAGACAAGGGGACGGAGGTGGACGTTACCAATGAAGGTGGGTCCTCTTGGGCATATCCAGAGCTAAGCAACAGCACTGATAATCAAACACCGGGCTCATGTAGACCCGACATACAACCCTGAGAGGCTGCGTAAAGCGGCCTACGTTGCGCGCGGCTTCACCATCTTCCTCTTTGTGAGTTGTCCAACGCCTGCTCTCCCAAAAAGATACTCTCTCTTGCCCAGCTTGCCCTCTTGTAAGAGCTAAGCAGCCCTATATCTCTCTTTAGAAGCTCATTTCAGACCCTACCATAGTATTATCTGGCCGCTTTCGATGTACGGAGGTAAGTGACCGCGTGCTCCTTGTGACTTGCTCCGAAATACTGATTGACACTCCCCCGTATCAGACGAGTACATTTTCAGCAAGCCGTTTTTCCGTGGCTGGGTGATTGTTTCTGTGCTCTGGGCGGTACGCTGCATTTTCTTGCTACCTTGCGTGTGCTCGGCTGACTGGTGTACCTTTGCCAGTTCTTCGCCATATTCGTCGTCGGGGTGTACCCCGTAATCGAGGCCCGGCACGTCATCCTATCCATCTTCGTGGGCTGGTTAGGAAAACGAAAGCAAGAGCGTTCGGGGAGCGTCGATAGCGGAACGAGGGCGACGAGCACCCCTCGCTCTGCGGGGTCGCAGGAGAAAGTAGATGTTATCTGATTAGACCTCAACGCTGCCAAGTGGATTTGTGGAGTAGAAGGGGACTCGCTCTATACATTAGTTGGGTTCGGGATAGATTTGACGGCGTGGATGGAATGGCTTTGGGTGAAAATGTGAAGCCGGTGGGCAGGCGTCCAGTCGGTGGTGCGGCGCGGCTACGTTTCATTGTATTCCCTGCTCAGAATTAGGTTGATTGAGTCCGATGAATATTTCTCAGCAGGTTTTCAGTAAACCTGCAAACAACTCACTGTCGCAGCCGCAGGCTTGGGACACGCTGCAACGCGCTTCCGGGGTCTTCGCGCCTCGCAGCGAGCCAGGCGCGACTGCACGAAGCTGCACAGCCTCTTGGCTCGCGACCATCATCATCGAATTCACACCGACCTCGTTCGCTGCTGATTCGGCATGCCCGTCGAGCTTCTGAATGCAGCTCCGCTGTATACCGTTGTCGGGGTCTACCGGCTCCTGACTGATCCCGCGGTGCGCAAGCCGATCTGGTGCGGCGCTCGCTGTCCAGTCCTGGATCGGGATGTGCACGCTCACACCGAGTCGACGTCGTAGGGATCTGTGTAGGAAAGGCGCGATCAGGGGTGGAATTGCTGCTACTCGTGCGTGTACTTGCTCTTTGGCTCGAGGGAGTGGTGCTGACGCGTATGGCTCTCAGTTTGGGTGAGCAGGGTGCGGACTGGCCGAGCTGGAGTAGCAGTGGGCTCAACGCGCATCGGTCTAGGCATTCCTCACCTGGCCGCTGCAAAAGCGGTTCGTCGAGCTCTTCCTGCGCAACTCCCCGTCCGTCATCCGCTACGCGGGCGAGTCGAACGTGTTCGGGCTCAACATCCCCGTCACCACCTGTCCGTCTTCCTACTCTCTCCATGTCCCACTTGCAGCTTACGTTATCCCGCTCCTGCGCACCAAGACGCCGCGGCCATATTCCTCTCGTCCCAAGCGACGGAGATCCTCGAGTTCTTCCTCTCCTCGAAGCTCCGCGAGGCGCGCAAGCTGGCGTACAGCCTGACCGTCGCGAGCCGGAACAAGCCCGCGGAGTTCTGGGGTCCCTACGTCGAGGAGTACGACCTCGATGCGACGCTGAAAGGAAGGCTGGTCAAGAAAGAGGCGGAGTGGATGGTGCATGGGAGGAAGAAGGGGTGGAGGGGCTTGCTGGAGGGCCGGATGAGGAGCAGGATCGTCGGGACGCTGATTTCGAAGTGTGAGTATTTTGTCACCTCGGGTGACATGGAGGTGATGCGCGTGCGCAGGTGCACGGATAGAAAAGTGCTCAGGTGTCAATTGGAGTTCGGCATTGAGGTTGGAGCGTCCCACTGAACGTTGTCACTTCGTCTGTCCAGTCATTCTCTTACCCCTCGACGTGATCCCCGGCATTGGCGTGAGCTACTTTCCTTGTATCTTACAAGGTTATGCTTACTCAAAGCTGGCTCCCCTCGCAGCTGGTCTTCTCTGCCGCCCTCCGCTCGCTCACATTGGCCCGCCACCTGCACCGCTCGGTTCGTCATCTAATTCTCTCCCTAGGACCGTCTGCGTTTCCCAATTCACAGCTCATTGTTGGTTCGCGACAGTACTTCACGGCGAAGAACATGACTCCCCAGCAAGTCGAGCTCTTCATCGCCGAGCGCAAGTTCGACTACCGCGGTACATCCTGACGCGTCAGTATCCGGTCTTGCGATCTGGCTGACAGCGAATGAGGTACATCCAGCGTTCGGTTTCGTTGCTGCGCTGCTTGAGCGCGCACCCTTCATTGGCCTGTTCTTCAGCATCTCCAACCAGATCGCGGGCGCGATGTGGGCGTTCGGTATGTCGTCTATCCTCTCTTCCACCCCTATCACCCACTTACTCCCTGCCATCTCATCCTCACTTCTTCTTTCTTATCCTCCAGACCTCGAGAAGCGCCAACACGCCGTCCGCTCGGGCGAAGTCCAGCACGAGGTCATCCCTGATGTGGGCGTGCGCACGTCGAGCGTCGGGCCGGAGGTGCAGCTTCCGGGCAGCATCGAGGCGAAGGTCGATCAGGCGCGGCCGGTCCCGCCCGCTGCGGAGGGCGACGCGGTGAGGAGGAGGGTGCCTCCTGCTTGGGAGAGCGGGCAGTAGGGATTGGGATCAGCTCGGTGAGGGAGGATGAGCTTGGTCCAAAAGATGGACGCTTGCATACTGCTTCACGGCGCTCAAACGGACACTATCATCGATACTTCTACTGTTCGCCGTATTGTTTGGTCACCATTGTGATCTCAAGCCCTGACAGCGATAATTCTAACAGGCAAACATCAACAGTACTTATTTGGCGCTCTCCCGTCCCCCCTTGACGCGTCACTGTCACCCTTGACGCGTTTCTTCCGCGTCTCCTCGCCTGCACTCTCATCATCTCCCCCATCTTTCTTGATTCGACACGATGAAAAGTCGAAGACCCGCCCTTCCAACACTGATCAAGACCGAGTAACCCCCAACAGTCAAGCCCGAGCCCGCCGACGCGCCCAAGCCCCCCGTGCTGGACACGGCAGTTGGGGCGCAGGTGCTTGCCGCGTTGGAATCGGGTGCGGGTGCCGGCGCTGCGGTGCCGGCAGAGGACGGCGAACAGACGCAAGGAGAAGAAGGGCTAGAGGAGGGAGGGGCGGGGGGCTCCGGCTCGGGAGGGGCCCGAGACGGGGCCGATTGAGCTGGAAGGGGAGGACGAGGACGAGGACGAGGACGAGATGAGTGATGTAGCGGAGGGGTCATCCTGCACCGCCGTCGCGCGCTGGCCGACACCCTCGTCAACAAGGTCCTCGACCAGACGCTCGCCGACGAGGATGCGGCTCTGGACCCGCTCGGCAGGCACTTCGACGGCGGGCGTGGCGCCCTGCTCAACAAGTTCGCCGCCGAGCTTCACACGCTCCTCAAGAACCGCAACGTGCCCCTCACGGACGCGCCATTCGAGCGCGTCTTTGCGCAGGCCATCGCGCGCCAGCAGTCATCCAATGCGACGTTCGAGATGCTCAACGCACTTGTGAAGGACGAAGGGAGCGCGGCGATGCGTGAGTGGGCGGGCAAGAGGGCGGGCGTGCTCGTCCCGCAACTGGCGGACCTCGTGAGGGACGAGAAGACATCCGTTCTCGACGATGCCGTCGTCCTTGCACACGCGGTGAAGGCGTATGGGAACGGGTTCTTTGCAGGGTGAGCCAGTATTATTTCTTCAATTGAGTAAGGCTGTGAGGCGCGTTTCTGACAAGCTGCGGCTCGGCAGGTTCCCGACGCACCTTGAGCGCACGTACACCCTCACCGCCTTCTGTGTCCGCCTCCTCACTCTCCTCGCGCCCGAGCCACCCGAAAACGATGCAGCGCTCGGGAGCACGTACGACACTCTGCTCGCGTGCACGGTCCAGAACATTACGCTCGTCCTCCTGCGCGCGAAACCCGCCGCTCCCGCCTAACCTTACTACTACCAGCTCCCGGTGCCTCCGAGCCCCCAAACCGACGCCACCTGCCTTGTCGGGCTCTTCAAGCTCGTCCTCGACTGGAACGCCGCGCTCGCGGCCCAAATCATCGGCGCCCTTGTCGCTTCGGGCGCGGACATGAAGCTCCGCGTCAACAAGTTTCTCCTCCAGCTCCTGGTCGACTTCAACTGTCACAGCGCGGTCTGTCGCCCGCGAGCGCACCGTTCAACGAGCTCTTCACCAAGACGTTCACGCTCGGCAACGCCCACATCCTCTGCGCGCCGTCCGTCAAGCCGAGCTTGCTCGCCCTCCCGCCGCTCACGAACGTCGGGCACTGCCTGGCGAGCACGCCGAAGGACGTCCTGGAGCTCAACCGCTTCCTGCAGAGCCCATCCGAGGTCGACCAGGCACATGTACATGGGCTCGCAGCGCGCACGGCCGCTCATCGCCGCCCTCCTCTCGCCGCCCTCGATGGAGGCCGCTGTCCCCACGCACCGCACCCGTCCAACGCCGCAGACGCTCATTTTGCAGAAGACCGTCGCGCAGGGGTACGAGAAGGAGAACACGGCGTGAACGGAGCGCAGGACGCGCGCGCTCAGGGTCATGGACTCCATCGCAGACCCGGCGACGTGGACACTCATCGCGCACGCGGGAACGTACGGCATTATCATGACCTCCTTGTGCGCGCAGACCGCCGCCCCGCTCCTGCCCCCGCCGCCGCTTCCACCTCTCGCCCGAGCCCTGCAGTCCCTCGGGCACCCACCACCAGCTACCCTCACCTTCCCCCTCTTCCGGCACCCGCAGCAGCATCTACCCCCGCACAGGTTTTCTGTCCGCCACTATTGTCGCCGTGTAGCGCCCCGGCCGCGGACCAGAAGCGGAAGGCGACGGACGGGCACGAGAACAGGCCGCCGCCTGAAGCGCGCACCCGTCCGGTTGCGGTGATCGACTTAACGGGGAATGACTGAGAAGAAACGATGGGTCGTTTCTGGTCGTCCATTCTTGATTATTTCTTGCTTTCCTGTTTGGGCGCTTGCTTCGACGTTGTTGTATTTTTGCGCTTTGATTTCCACTCTGCCTTGATTCACGACACTGCCTACTTGATGAAGGGCCCTCGCTGGGGTGTGCGGGGCAATCTTACATTCCAACTGCTTTTCTTGTGACCGTCAAGTGTATCGAGAGTGTCTTTGGGCAGAACCATCTGGTATCTGGGTGAAAAATTTGCAAAGAGAAGGACGGACAAATAAGGGCGGACGCGAGACCCATTTTGTTTAATCGAGACGCTCACCCTGGAGTTGTATGCTTTCATAGAGAGGGACATTAATTGCAAGACTGTACAGAGTTTGACGAGGAATATTGCATGTCATTATCCAATATTCGTTCTATTCAGGTCCATTGAGGACGGACATGAGGTGCGAAGTGCGATGTCATGCGACCGCTCCGAACAACAAAGACATGTTGAATGAAAGGGACCTTTACATGTAAATATTACCTTTCGATAACCTGTGTATGTATCTCCTGAGAATCGAAATGCTATTTGGGTCTAACTAACGAGTCTATTGAAGACGCATGTGTGCACGCTTTCAGTCGCACCGCAATACCTGCGAGGCCAGGAGACGTCCAGCTGAGCTGTGCTTTTGTTGGACCTTGGACAGACTGCAGGGCCCAATCAGAGTAAAACTAATATACAGGATTCCTTGAGAGAAGATCCTTCAGAGGTACACAAAGTGAACTGTACACTGTACCGTCAAGCAAGTGCCGGACCTGCAGGAGCCCTTCCTTATGAAGTATCGAAGCTCGTCTTCCAAGAGGGGGGAATGCACTAAAAATGTGGAAGGCAGTGTTACAGTTTCGTCTTCGTGCTTCTCACGCAGCCTGAGCTGGACCGCCATGGCCCACTTGAACGCACAGCTGCTGGCCGTGCCTTCGTTGCGGGTCATGGTCGCATCCTCATCAGCCCAGGAAAAGCTTGCCTAAGGGAACCATTGAAGTTATGAATTAAATTGATCTCAAACGGATTCATACACCATGGGGTCATTCATAGAGACCCGGGCATGGCGTGGAATCGCTGGGTCACCATGATCGGCGACGGACCGCCGCACACCGGCTTGACGGATGGACTTGCAAGCTTCACATCTCGGTTTTGCCCTGTGACCTTGGCAAATGTATAGTAAAATTGTACACATTTGTACATACAAAATCTGGATCTCCCTTTTCAGGCCGGTCGAAGCCGCTGTGGTGCGTGAAGCTACCGACGCCTTTGCATGACGGCATCTGGTTCCTCCTACAGCGAAGTTGCGATCTCCCTCCCCTCCTTCTCTTTTGCCCTTCATTGCTCACTCTCACTACCACTCACCGTTTCTAAACCACTCGTACTGACAGTAATGTCCGGTATTTTCGAAACGATCAAACATTTCGCCCAGTCCGAGAGCAGAACGCCACCTCGATCGACAACCGTTCCTCTCGACGACAGTTCGATCCACGACCCATCGACCGGCGCGCTTACGCCGGCAGCTGCCGTCGCCGCGGAAGCGTGCGCGTCAAAAGATTCCTCGCCCGGATACGACGACCCCGAGCCAACGCCGAGGGGCTCGGGTCACAAGATCGAGAGCCCTGTGCCGTCCGAGAAGGCGGCCTCCATCCGTTCGGTAGAGACGACGGAGACGACGGAGACTCAACAAACAACAGAATCGACGGTGTCTGGATCAATACGTTTCTCTTGGCATTGGTTTACCAAGCTGATCTTTTTCCTATCTCACAGTCGGATGAGAAACGGCTTGCCCTATTCCATCGCTACTTCGACGACGCGATTGAACCGGGCGAGCAACTGGTCACCCGTATGTTGGTGCCTTGACCACCTGCTGTACCTTACTGAAGTGAGGTAAAACGTTCAAACAGACTACAGCTGCGCGTATCAAGAGACCGTCCTCCTCGCAGGTCGCCTGTACATCTCGCAGAAGCACCTCAACTTCCGCGCGAGCGTCTTCGGTTACAAGAAGATCTTTTCCATCCCGTTCCAAAACATCAAGCGCATCGAGAAGTCTATGACCGCTCTAGTCATACCAAATGCTATCACCGTCTTTACCGACGAGGACAAAGAGGTACGGTCGTTGTGGGTTGCCGTCAAGCTGCACATCGCTGATGTAATGCACCGTCTTCTACAGCACTTCTTCGCCTCCTTCCTTTCGCGAGACGCGACATACGACATCATGGTGGACCTCTGGCGGGACGCGAACCCCGAGGCGTTCGAGGCGTATAGCGCTGCTTCGCAGCTCGACCCGACGAGCGACGCCGTTCCCGCTGGCGAGGCGGAGAAGAGGCGTAGCGAAGCCGAACCGGCAACGGCGACGGCGGGCGATGGGCACCCCGCGACGCAGTGCGAGTCGGAGCCGTTCGAGGAGGTGGTGCTGGACGTTCATCTTCCTACGACGCCAGAGCGGGTGTTCGAGCTTCTCTGGAAGACGGACGCGTTCATGAAGCAATTCTGGGAGAAGGATCAAAAACTTCGAGGCGAGTCTTCACACATCTTTGTCAAGGATGGAGGGTGCGGTCTTTTATTATCGCACGGCTGACGTTTTTGAGTTCTCTGCAGACTTAGATGTCGGCGAATGGACTGGCGACAAGATGAAAAAGCGCACGATGTCGTCCGTTGGTTCTGTTCATACCGTCCCCACATCCTGCGAGTCTCTTACTGACTTGTTGGATTGTTGGGATGGTTTTGGCGTGCAGGTACATCAAACCTCTTTCCGGTCCGGTCGGGCCCTCCCAAACCAAGTGCGAAATAACGGACGAGGAGCTCCACGTCGACCCGGAGACGTACTTCGAGACTCTCACTGTCGCGCGGACGCCGGACGTGCCCAGCGGCAACGCGTGCGTCCTTCTGTTCTGACATGCACCATTTACCCCAGCTCTCTCATCAGAACCTTTACTGAAAAAGACTGACTTTCAGTGCAGGTTCGAGGTGCACACTAAGACTGCGATTGCGTGGGCGGGCGGAGCAAAAGGCGGTACCCGTGTGCTGGTTTCGACGCAAGTCGAGTGGACAGGGAGGTCTATGCTCAAAGGTGCGCAGCTTGTCGTTTTCTTAGACTTTTGGGTTCTTGTTTTACGAAATCATCTGACTTCCCCTTGTGTACAGGCGTGATCACCAAGTCCGCGATCGAAGGCCAGCGGTCGTATCACAAAGACCTCGCCCGTGCAGTGCGCGCGCACATCCGGGCGCATGCAGCCGAGTTCGAGTCGACCGAAGCCGCAGGGGCAGCGGACAACGAGCTCGAGGAGGAGAAGGAGACCGCGGATGAGGCGGCGCCGCTGCCCGAGAGGCTGATGTCCGAGCTTATGGAAGCGCCGAGCAACCCCTTTGTGCTCGGCCTGCTCATCCTCGTTGCACTCTTGGTCATCACGAACATTTGGACCTGGGTGGGGTGGAGGAATGTGTCCAAGGGGGTTAGGGCTGCGAGGAGGGTGACGCGGGAGACGGCTGTGGATGCGCAGCTGGTCAGGAGGGTGGAGAAACTCGAGGCTGCGTGGGAGGCGCTCAAAGTAGCGGTTGCGCACAGAGGGCTTTGAACGATGTCTTTATCATGGAATTCAGTTGCATTGTCCTCCGCCATGTATATTCTGCTGAGATATGGCGGCGAGGCTGCTCATCTGCCGCGGATGCTCGTTGTTTGCACACTTGCCACGCGGGCAGCGGCTGCACGATACTGAACAGGCGTGACGGTCACTGGACTTCTCTGGTTTGTGCGCATTCTCTCAAAACGCATTTGCATGTTTTATTGAAGTGAGGGGCGTCAGGTACCGCCGACAAGTACTTGCAGCATGGTTGCGATCGCAGATGTCCGTCGTCAGGCCGTTGTTGCCTGCAAGTACTTAAAGTATTGCTCTGCCCTTGCCACTGCGTGCTTGATCTTAAGATACGGCGACCATAACTTTCTACGGCATGTATCGTCCTTCAACGCTCCAGCCGGTATCTGCGGCCTCGTGATGCTTCAGCATGCTGCAAACGGCGAGCGGATTCATTCCACGCAGCAATGCACAATGCAGTGGCGAAGAGCAGCGACCCACCTCTCATGGCGTATTTTGTATTCCTCACTTTCATCCTTCGCAAAGGAATCTCATAACTTGACTTCCGTAACCGTCTATACCCGAAGGGAAGCCACTCCTGCCGCTCAGCATGGTTTGAATGGAGAAAAGTGAGACAGTCCTCGTCCAGAGCTGGCCTGTCAGCCGTCGACTCAGCCGTCGGCAGACGCTGCGTCGTCCGGTCCAGCTTGGTCTACGAAGCTTCGAGTCCTAGAAACAATTCTCACAAATCCAGTGAAACTGGTGTAGCTTTGCTGAGTATACAGAGCCAGAGGAAGCATGAGTGATCGAGGCGTTCTCTCGAACCGTGCAGCTGCAGCTCCGATCAATCATCGCAGCTCGCTCCTTCCCGCACTTACCCCTCGCTCCTCACTTGCTCCCAAACCAACATTCTACCGCTGAAGCTTACACAAAACGACAGTCACCAAGCGGCCCTGCCGAAACGTTTGCTAGGGGACGTGGACGACAGATGCAGCCACACCGCACGCACCATCCTTACCGCCTCGCTCCAGAGTCCGCCCACCGCTCTTCAACTGCTTCTCACCCTCCAATTCTCGAGTTCCCTTCTCAAGATCCCCTAAACCCATCCACACCTGCTCCGACACCAACGCCCAACACGTCCCGCCTCCCGAAGGGCCAGCACGTCGCGTGCGCCGAGTGTCGGCGCCAGAAGCTGGCCTGCTCTGGCGGGCACCCGTGCAAGCGGTGCGATCGCAAGGGGCGCGCCGCTGACGAGTGCGTGTACGGGAAGTTGCGGATGAGAGGTCCCGACCGCGCGCCGGGCACTCGCGTACGAAGGAAGAAGAAGACGGAGGAGCCAGGGCAGTCGGGGGAGGAGGGCAAGGCGCGCGTTGAAGGCAGCGGCAAAGGCAAGGAGGTCAGTAGTGTTCTACGTTCTGTTACAAGTTGTTGACGTGATATTGATCTTAACGTTTTGTTCACAATGCGGCACTTAGCCGTCTAAACCCCCTTTACTAGCACACCTCTTCCGGGCCCCACCTCCGCCTCCACCAGCCTTCCTTCGCCCCACTCTCCAGCGTCCAACATCTCGTCCTCTCCCTCCCTTTCTTCCTACTCACGACGAGCTTCGACTCGTATCAGCACGCCCGCTATCACCCCACGAGAACCGCCGGCTTCAGACGTGACGTGACAGCCGGCGCGTCTGCGTGCGACTCAACGACTGCGTCCTCGATCGCGTCGAACGCTCCCGCCGCTCTCGTCGGCACGTCCGAACGCTCCTCCGATACGCCTACTCAGCAATCCTCCGATATACCCGTCATCCCTACTGCAGCAGCTCTACCTGCCTCATCAGCTACGACCTCACATTCCACCGCCTTTACACCAAAGTACCACTCCGCCCTCGCCCACGCCCTCGGACCACCATCCCCTCCCACTCCTTCGACATCCACCGCTTCAACCTTTCCCTCCGCCATTCTTCTTCGCCTGCCGAACAACTAATACGCACGCGAAACGTGGTACGACCATCTACTCTACGAGTTCTTCGGAAGTGCTGGGAATACAGTGGCTGCGTGCGTTGCAATCTGTCCTCTTTCTCGCAGTTCCGCGCGCCGTGCTCATCAACCTAATGTCTCCCGTCATACGGCGTCGATTCTTTGAATCAACAAATTTGGAAAGGCTGGACGGTCAATGCCAACCTTGCCTTCACACTTCACGCCCCGACCTTCTTCCGTCTTCCGCGCTCTTCGCACCCCTTCCCTCCCCGCTCAAACGTCTCCCGCGCTGGTCTACGCCATCCGTGGCCGTATCGCCGTTACCTCCCGCGACCCAGGCCCGTTTCACCTCGCACGCACGCGTTGAGACCGAGTTCACCGTGCTTGTCTCTGGCGGACGCGCCAGACTACAGGTTGCCCAGGCCGCAGGTGTGTTGGATCTACATACGGCGGTTGCGGAACGGGGGCGCGGGGGGACGATCAGGATGGTGGATTGACGTGTTCGAGCGTGCGGTCTCGGTTACGTCGACGTACAGTGCTCAGGCGTTACGCTTTACGGCGACTCGGCAGTGCCACTGCAGGGCCATCATCCTCCCTCGGAGGCTACGCCTTTACCGTCCGGGTTGGCGCTGCCCAACGGCGGCGATGAGGGGGTGTGCCACTGCGACATGCTCTCTCTGGGGAACAGGTACACTCCCACTTTCGCCAGCATGCCCAGGTGGCTCGAGTCGCACGATACGGAGATAGGAAAGGAGCAGGCGCGTCGGTGCGTTTTGCCATTTCCCTTTATCTCAGCGAGTTTCCTTGCGTCGCCCGCTGAAATTTTCGCGCAAACGGCATCGCAGACTGCTCTGGAACACGGTCGCATCTACCGTTCGGTATCTCGCCAACTGCCCGGGTGACGACGAGACCGACGAACCTTCCCCTCCACGCGCGGAGGAGCTCTACGCGATACAGCCGGCCAACATCGCTGCCCTCTGCAACGGAGAGTCGCTCTTTCGCGGAAGGGGGAAAGGGTCTTCGGTGAGTCCGCATTTGCGTTCAAAATAGACCTCTCGCTGACGGCATCACCTTCATAGGTCGGCAAGTCGACGATCTGGGCCCTCATCAATCGTGTCTCCCTTGTTCTCGCCTCGGCTCTCCGGCTCCGCACCACCGCACCCTCGCTGGCCGAGCGCGCGGCGCAAGCTCACTCTATTCTCTTCGAACTCGACGGAGTCGCAAGCGAGATCGCCACACGGCATGCTCGGTGCGCGTGCGTGTTCTCTAAGAGGATGCTCCTCGGGGATGTCTTTGCGTGCGTAATCCACTGTTCAACAAGCGTCGGAGACTTTCCGAACTAACATATGCGCGATTTTTAGGACGCGACTCATGCTTGCCAAAGCCATGCGGGACGCCGAAGACCTCACGACATACTTCGCGCAAGACGCTGCAGAGAAGTTCCTCAGCGGCTTGGCCGAGCTGGAGTACATGCCTGTACGTGCTATCACCATCTTCTTCCGACACTATTCCGATCATTAAGTCTTTTTTGCAGTATATACGGCCCTTCACTGACATTTCGCCGTCTCATCCGATCTCCTCGCAGTTGAGTGCGAGATTGCTTTTGTACGGCGTGAACATCGCTCTCACCTCGCCCATTGGTACGTTGCCCTTTACCTTTCCCACAGTTCGAACTCGACATTGATATCAATTTGCCACGCGCAATCATCAGCTGCACTTACATTCGCACACTCTCTCGCTGCGCTCTGCCCTCCTCGCGTTCCTGCAGAATGAGCTGTCGTCGTGTTCGTCATTTCACTTTTAATGCTTGCACATCAATTTCATCTGACTTTCATGTGAATACCTGCAGTTTCTCTCCACTTGACGTTCACTCCCGCTCAGCAGCGGCGACACGCTCGACTGCTCGCGCTACAGCAGACGTTTTCGTGGAACACCGTCTACGCCCCGCCACCCGCCGTGTGACCTCCCAACTCAAATCATACCCATTGCTTTGGATCGTTGTGTAGTTTCTCCCCGCACTCCCGTTTTGCACGCGTTCGCATACCCATCATTATATATCCGCATTGGTTCTGTTCGCCTCGAAGACTGCGGCCTGGGCGCAGGTGAAGACATGGAGCCACCTGTGGAAGCCACAAACGAACAGCGGCAGACAACAACGCAAGCAGTTCGTATTCATCTTCTCATTCAACAACCGGCGGCGCCATAGGACGATCACTGTTGTGTTCCGCGCTCAAGCCTCGACCCATTCCAGCGCCTCAGGGTACTGGAAATCAGCCTGCTTTCGGACTTCGTCGAACTTTCAACGACGTGGAGCGTCAGAGGGAACCGAAAGAGTCTCGTCAAGAAACGGGGAAGGGCTCACCGCCTCCATGATAACGATGCTCTCGGACAGCGGGAAGCGGTCGGACTCGAGTTTGCCGTCACGGATGTCCCGGGCGCATGCGTCCGCCTGTGAGGGAATGGAGATAAGTTGTACTAAAAGGACGGTAGAAAAGCTTAAAAGCTATCACTTACCTCCCAGTGCATGCCCTGTCCGTGAATGGGCTGCATTGGCAAGGGAAAGCAACGGCGATGCGTGAGCTCGGAGGGAAGACGCGTTGGTGAATGAAGATCGGGAGAGCGACGAACGTAGTTGTGCATTTGCGGCTCCTGGTCGTGCAGCTTGACGATGAAGGATTCGGGGCGGTACTTGTTAATGGAGCTTGCGTCAGCCCCGAAAGAATAGGAAGAATGTAGTTGGATGCCATACCGGAGGCCAGGGGATGCTCACGCTTCCCTTTTCGCCTTGGATGAGTACGACACGGTCTTCGGGCGATTTTACCGTCATCTGCGTGCGTGAGCGCATCAGCTTCGATGCACGTGGGAAAGAAGATGCGGGACTGTACGCACGTTCGCAGTCACCAGGCCGTTCGCGTGAAGCTTGGGGAAGTTGAGCGACACGGTCGTGAACTCGTCGACGCCCGTTTCAGGCGTCTTGAGGATCGAGCTGGTTACCACGGGCGGGGTGCGCTCGTTGTCGGGGTCTTGGAAGAGGTCTACGAAGGGGGTAGGAAGTTCAGCGTGCGGACGGACAAGGCTTCCGTCAGTACGCGAAGACGTTCCAACAGGACTTGCACAAGAAGACATGAGTGAATGGGTACACTCCGAGGTCTAGACGGTGTGTGGCGTTAGCGATAACCGCCGTAGTTTAGCCGGGAACCGTGAATGGCTCACCGAGTAAAGCACCGCCGCCGAGATCAGGGTTGAACAGCCTGCAATCAAGCGGAATCAACAAGCTGCATGGATACGAGAGCCAACCATCACGAACACACCTGTGCTTGACATCGCGCTTGAACGGCATGCCGAGGTCGGCGTGCACGCGGTGGGTCTTGCCGAGGATGCGGTCCTCGTGCAAGAGCTTTTGGAGGGCAATCATGAGGGGGAAGAAGCGCGTCCAGACAGCTTCGAAAAGGTAGATCTGTACGTGGCCGATGGATGGGGCGGTTAGCCAAACATACACATCCGGAGCGGGAAACGTGGAGCCGGCATGGGGAAGACACCCGCACCTTCTTCTCTTGCGCAAGCTGCACAACGTGCTTCGCCTGCTTGGCGTTGATCGTAAAGGCTTTCTGTGGTAGTACGGAAGCATCATGATCAGGGACGGTCATTCAACCAGAACAGACTGGCGGAGAACGCACCTCGCAGCAGACGTGCTTGCCCCCCCTCAAGGACAGCAGCGCGTTCTGATAGTGATGGCTGTGAGGCGTGGCGATGTAGATGATGTCGACATTCTCGTCCTGAACAAGCTCTTCATAGCTGCCATAGGCCTTCGTTGACTCCTTCGCGCCGACCTCCTTGACGAACTCGCGCGCGCGGTCCGCCGACGTGGAGGACGCGACGGCCACGACCTCGTGCCGGACGTCGTGCACGTCGCGCGTGGCGGGGTCGAGGAGGAGGTCCTTCGTGAAGGTCTGGGCCTGATCATAGGGGAACGCTTTAGCCCTTCGTTAGACGGCGATCGAGATCAATGCGAAGGGGTTGATTTACGATACCGCCGCAGGCCAAGATACCCCATCGGAGAGTGTAGGGAGCCATGAGTATCGATCGAGAGGTGAGTAGAGGTGATGAAACGTTTGATCGATGCGTGGTGAGCTTGAGTGCGCTGGATGATGATGGAGGTACACAAATAAGCTAGTTACGGCGCTGGCGAAGGTTCCGATGTCCTCTGCGGAGCTCCATACTCGCGGGCCCGATGACGCCGAGCCAGTTGGATCTGCCATTTACTGAAAGGAATCCATGGAACTTGTAGCACGGTGTAAAATAATCGAAAGTAACTTACAAAAAGTCTCAGGAAATGTTAATGCATGCAGTTCCTCACGTAAAAGCTTTACGCCCTTCAGAGCGGAGAGCGGACCTGGGCGGACAAGAGCCCTGCAGCCTGGACGACCGCTGGGCCATAGGCTTCCTGCGCGTACGTTGGCACTTGTATGAGGGCAAAAATCTCTTAAATTTGCTTTTGGTAAACAGTATGTATCTACCATTGGCAAAAACACGCACTCTACGTCGAATACTTGACAGCAGGTGCAGTACATTCGTTAAACTGTCTCTTCCCCGCGTCAGCTAACCAATAACGCTCCGAGGTTGCAACCCATAACAAAACAAAGGAAAAATCAATGCTGGCGAGGCTGCTGAAAGGTCCGTCGTGCTGAAAGGTCCGTCGCTCCGAACATTCAAGTTGAGGTTGGTTCAAGCCGCTGTCGCCGGGCTGTCGCGCCTGCACATGCAGCGGTTTCCGCTGACCGACACCGGTTGATCTTCCTCCACAACGTCCTCCTTCCTCCGGGATTGCCATTGCTGCCCTTGCCGCCACTGAACTCGAACGGAGACTACGCGTTGCAATCGCATTTTCGACAGTACTGTTGCAGGTGAAATCGAACGCAGTGCCTGAAAGTCCCAGTTGGGACTGAGTGTGCGTTCTCCTAGACCCACCCAGTCACGTTGCTCGTTGCTCGTTCTTACCATCAGTCATCTTCAGAAGGCCATCAGCGCTTTCTCCTCTTCATCCTCCTGTGTAACAAGCACCAGACCATGTCCTGCTGCGGCACCCCTCGCCACGCGCCCTCCGAGTCCCTGTGCTCTAACCGGCCCCCTCCCCCACCCTCCTCAAGACCCATCACCTCCGCGCCCCTCCCTCTCTCACCACCCTCATTCTCCCCAAACCCCACTCCCACACCCGAGGAGATTCTCTCTCCTCCCCCGCAAGCGCACCTCTCCCCCTCCCCCACGTCCTTCCCCCACTCGTTCTCCCCCTCGCCCTCTCTGAGCGGACGGTCGAGCGTCGTCTACTCACCCACATTCCACATCGCCCGGCCCACACCGACCTACCCCGGCCAAAACCAGGACCAGAACCAGCACTTCCCCCCAGGCGCGGGGTCCCTGCCGCGCGCGCAGGCCCGCGAGGTCCCACAGGCGGCGGACGAGTCCCGCCTGTCGGTCGCGATCGACTTGGGGACGACGCTGTCCGGTCCGTCCCTTTCCCTTCCCCCTTCCTCTCCCCTCTCCCCTTTCCCTATCCACATCGCTTTCTAAGTTCGATGCTCTCGACCCTGCATTTTAGGAGTGGCCTATGCCTCCCCCCTCCACACCTCCAACGCAATTCAGCAGGTCCTCCACTGGCCGGGCTCCTCCGAGACGTTCCGCAAGATCCCCACCTGCCTCGTCTACTCCCCCGAGGGCGACGTCCTGGCGTGGGGGCTCGAGGCGAAGCTGCACATCCCTGATGCCCACGTTTGCAAGTGCGAGTGGTGAGTCCCGGCTTTCCCTACGTATCTCTTTCCCGTCCCTTTCCCTTTCCCCTTCCATCTTTCCTTTTATGATGGCTCTAAATCGAATGTACCCACAGGTTCAAGCTCTACCTCGAGCCCGCCGCGCTTCAAGACGGAACTGTGCACGATCGGCTGCCCCCGCTGCCTGTCCGTCCCCCTTTCCCCCTCGCCCCCTCCGCAAATCAACTCACTACTTACCCCCCCTCGCCCCCCAGCCGAACAAGCAGCCCATCGACCTCATAACCGACTACCTCTCCGCGCTCTGGGTGCATGCCAAGAAGCAGATCACTGCGCAGACCTCGGCCGTCGCCTCGCTCGACGCGGCGCATGTGTGGCTCACTGTGCCCGCTGCGTGGGACGCCAAGGTGAGTGTTTTCCCTCCCTTTCTGTCCTTTTCCCTCCCTTTCTGTCCTTTTCCCTTTACTTTTTGAGTTCTAGTGAGGCGGGACTGATGAACACGGGGCCACCAAACAGGGCTGCAACCTCATGCGGGAAGCCGCGCTCACCGCGGGGCTCGTCAAGTCCTCGCGCCCTGGCGAGCCCGAGGAAGAGTGGATGGGCCGCCTGCGCATAATCACGTCTGTTCTTGCTCGTCAGGTCCCCCTTCACCGTCACTTAGGTGCTGACCCCTACGATGGGCCGATGGGGGTGCAGCGAGCCCGAAGCAGCCGCCGTGCACTGCGCGCAGCTCACGGACGTCCACAAGCTCAAGCCGAGTCAGAATCTGCTGATCTGCGTGGGTTCCAATCCTTCTTGTCCCTTCTTTTCCGAGTACTGAGGACGGGAGAGACAGGACGCGGGTGGCGGTACGGTGGTGCGTTTCTGAGGCACGTGACGAGGAGTGCGGATAAGATGGGGGAGCTCAGGCTGTGATGGGTGCGGCGGACAGGATCTGGCAGTGTACAAACTTCTCGGTAACCTGAGGAATCTCGGTACGTCCTCGCGCTTCCGCCTTCTCCCCCCGAGCGTACCACCTGATCTCTTTCCCGCCGAGTAGAGATCGCCGAGCTCTGCAGTGTGTCTCCCTCAAGCACCTTCTCTGCCCCAGGAGGATGCGCACTGAACCTGAGTGCACCCTCACAGCTCGTTCCGGATCCAACTGCGGCTCCATCTTCCTCGACACGCGCTTCGTCGAGCTCGTGCAGCACCTGCTGCGCGACCATCCGGCGCATACGGACGCGCTCAGGTACTGTCTCTCTATCCCGCCCCACCCAATTTCACTGCAGGACACTTTGGCGGCAACTGACAGGGGACGGGCGGAGGTCTCGCAGCCTCGCGAACTTCCAGGCGTGCTTCAGCGAGACAGACAAGCTCGCTTACCGGGGGGCGGAGGACGACGGTACGTCGGTTCGAAGAATTTTAAGCTTCCCGGAGATACTCATGGATGGAGCAATGTTGCAGATACGAACTTCATCTTTACGTGTTTCAACGTCGAGGATCCGGGTGCGTCGTGGGCTGCAGCTGCTTTGAAGGGGTGTTACTGATGGAGAATGCGGGTGGGTGTGGTGAAACTGCGCGAAACAACATAGATGATCCTAGTATTGGGCTCGAGAACGGCGAACTGTCCATACCAGGGCGTGTGCTGCGACGGGAAGTGTTCGATCCGATCGTGAACGAGGTGCGTCCCATTTCATCCAAGTAAGAACCGGAAAGGACGTTTCCTGACAGGGGGTCGGGTGCGTGCGCAAGGTGCTCGACCTCATCGCCAAGCAGCTGAGCAAGGCCGGTCAGCCCGTCCACGCGCTCCTCCTCGTAGGCGGGTTCGCTGGCTCGTCGTACCTGTTCAAGCGGGTCGAGGTGCGCGCCTTTCTTTTCATTCGACGTCACTTATTATTGGCTGACTTCTCTGCTTGATACTGGACCTGAAGGACACATTCGGAGGGCGAATCTCTGTCATCGCCCGCCCGCCGGACTGCGACGTCGCGACGCTGCAGGGCGCGGCGCGGTATGGGCTTTCGAACCGCAGCGTGGTGTCGTCGGTCATTGCTCCTAGATCATAGTGCGTTCTTGGGCCTCACTTCAGCTTTCATGAAGGTATGGTGCTGATGAGAAGGAGGGGAGCCGCACAGCATCATGCGCGTCAAGCTTCCTGCCGAGCAGGAAGACTATGGCAAGCGCCCGGCGTACATCATCCAGAATAATGTGGGCGTGACGGTTTGCGAAAACAGGTGCAAATTCCCCTTTTTTGGAAGAAGTTGGAAGCTAGCTGATAGAGGGAGGCGTATGAAGGCTGCAGTACCTCGTCCAGAAGGGGGCGATCCTCAGGAAGGGCCAGCGCGTCGTCCACCCGTTTTGCAAGTTCGCCAAAGACCCCGGAGGTCCGTCTGGCTCCTCATACAGACTTTTGGACGATTGAAGAAGCTGAAGGTGTTTGGTGGGGCAATCAGACAAGATCTTCTCTGCCATCTTGTACACGTCCGACGCGGACCGGATCATGCGCTATACGGATGAGGGCGAGACGACGGTGTGCTCCTCCTTCCTCCTTTTTCTACTCCATTGTTAACGATGGATGCGCGTTCAACAGGAGCTCTGTAAGTGGTCGGTCGACCTGTCGAATATCCCGACGTTCCAGCAGGCCGCGCAGCGGTGGTATTCGACGCGGGAAGGGTTCTAGTGCGTAAATATCCCTCTCTCTCGCTCTTGGAGTATTCCGCTACGGTGACTGAGGAATATGGGGCCATACAGCGTCGAGTTTGAGCTCGGGCTGGAACTAGACAGGTACGCCAGCACTGCAGCGATGCGCAGCTGGGAGAAGAGTACTGGCTCATCAAGGTGGGTTGCGCAGTGCGGAGATTCGGGGATATCTCATGTGGCGTGGATGCGAGATAGGAGCTGTCTGGTTCGAGTTCTTGTCCTGAGGAGGGGATGGGGATGGTGCAGGAGGGGGAGGAAGGAAGGAAGAACCGGGATGCTTGCGATGCGGGTGCGATTCGTTTGGGCTACTACAACTTTCTGTACTTCATTGTTCTTAGTTTCTAGACAATATTTGTGCGATTGATCTCCAGTGTGGCTGTCAGGCTCTGTCCGTCTACCGCACTTCCGTTGTGTGGCAGCGCCGCTGCAGACGCTGCGACATAGCTTTCTTCCCAATTTCGGGTCTGGTACATTTTTTCTTGGCTTCTTGAACGTAAATAGCAGGTTTGTTTATTGCTTTTGTGCAATTGAAAAGACCTATTCCGCCCCTCAAGAGAGAGTAGTTTGGCGGTCGTCTTCTGGCCCGGTTGATCCCGCTTCGAATCCCGAGATGACGCGCTTGCCCTTCTCCTACATACGTAGCTATTGCCATTTGAACCTCATCCTCACCTCCTTATGAGATAATCTACAAGTAGGTGGTCTTTGCGAAGTAAACATACGTCGGGCATTTGGTGTAGGGGCTATCACATCTCATTCGCATTGAGGGGGTCCCCGGTTCAATTCCGGGAATGTCCAATTATTTTTATTCCACCGCCTCGCGCAACCATGGCTCCCTTGCCGCGTTGGCCGTCGAGGCGTCTTCGATAGACCACACGCCCGCTTCGATCTGCGTCGCGACGGCTTTGAAGGACTCGGCTTCGCGTGAAGAGAGCGGGCGACCGATGCGCCCTCCGAGAGAGTGGATGTGGATGTGCGGGTTCAGCGCGGGAGGCGGGGCGGACGAGAGGGAGAAGGAGATCATGCCCGTGTGCGTGAGAGAGGTTGAAACCGCATCAGCGAGCTTGCCCTACAGCCAACCATAGCGATTCAAATTCGAAAACGTACAGTGATGTCCACTTCGGCAACTGACACTTCATCATCCTCGCTCTCCTCCTCGTGATCCATCGCTCCGTCTACCGGCGGCTCGACCCCTTCTTCAACTGGCCCAGACGGTCGGCCGTGCGACCGCGCCACTCTCGAGTCGCTCTCCTTCGCCCTTGGGCGAGTTGAGGCTCGGCAGGCTCGCGCGAAGCGCTGCCGACGATCAGTTTCTGAATGTCGGCCGGCTCGGGCTTGATTGAAGGGTCGGATATGGCCGAAGGCTCGATCCTGATCGATGGCTCAGACTCGGTCGATAGCTCAGCCTTGAGTTGAGTGTCTCTCTTCGTCGTTCATTGAACTGAGATGAGGGTGTGTAGGAGAAACCCGATTATATGCTCCGGACGCCTAAGAAGAATAAGGTCCAAGGGCTCCTCTCGGGACGGCAAACATAGATGTGTGCTTCGTCACATCGCTCAGTTTCTCCAGCTCAGCTATCATTGGGGTCCCACATCTGTCGTTAGGATCACTGTCCTTTCTTCAGACGATGAGTAGGGAATTGAATCTCCAGACCACAGAATATAGTGAGTCAGGTTGGTGATAGTGAGAGTGTTTCTCCCTTCAATCTCAGTAGTGCAGTCAACAAAACTTCCTGTTCATGTTGCCCCCCGCTCCTTTGCGTCCGTGCTTTCCCACTGCTCGCCAATAGCTCATGATATAACCCTCACATTCACTGCTCCTTGAGCAAGCCGAACTCCCTTCTTCGGGTGTTCCGCCAAAGCTTGAAGCAAGTCGGATCCGGCACCGTTGTAGCGGTTGGGGATGGCAAGACTGCAAAGATGGCAAGAAAGCTCTGAAGAGATATGCACCGAGGAGATATGGATCCGCTGCCTCATTTTTTTACTTCAAAAAATGGGAGCGAGTTGTGTGGATAAAGAAAACACGCAGTCGTTCCGCACTCGATCGTGTATTTGACGAGTGACTGTAGTGTCGACCATTGAAGTCTCGATGTACCAATACAACAGGGTAGTCAGTTGGTAAGCAGGAAGATACTCTGCATGAAAGGTCAAGATTTCACGAAATTCATCAAAAGCGACCTGGAGCGTTTGTGGTTGACGGGTTCAATTGAACTCGGCAGTCCTGCCGCTGCAGCGCAAATCGCTGCAACGCCTTCAAAATGCCTACCCACTGACCAAGAGAAGGACAATTTCCCAACTGTATTATTTTCCTGACGGAATAATGTGGTCTCGGGAATCGGAAGAGACGCATAGCACAGCGGGTGTGCAGACTACGTAGGCTACAGTAGGGTTCAAACCTGAGCGAGCCGACGGTCTGCCTGTCTGGGTCTTCATCATCTTCTCCCATTACCCAACGCTGCTTTGACCAGAGAAGGAAAATGGGGTAAGATATAAGTTGCATTGTGAGTCCCTCCTTTTCAAACTTCTCAACTTCTTTGGCTCATCACAAGTCTAGATCTCCGGGCTGCCGTTGAAGAGCAGCTGCAACGAAGTCATGATGGCAAGTGGCAAACCACACTCGGCGTGACGAGCCATGCTGATGCCTGTTGCAGGATTACGAAGCAGAGCTTGTCGACAATATTACGGCCGATGGCAGACATCTTTATTGGAAAGGGTTGAAGTTTAAGACCCCCAAAGCCCTCAAACCCGTGCTATGCCCCTGCACGGACGAGGACGAGCAGAACAGGAAGGATATCGTCCTCATCGGATCGTTCACCGAACAAGGAGACGCCATACCCAGCGCGCTCCTTGCGACCTACTACCATGTCCTACTATGCTCTCTGACTTTTCTCGGGTCTCAGACGTGCCCGAAGACCCTCTCGAGGCCATGCAACAGGGTCTGATTCGCTCGCTGCCCAACTTCGCGCCCGACCCTGAGCTCAACGGCGGGCCAGGCGGCTTTCGATCGACCGTTGACCCGCAGCGGACGCACTCGCCTTACGACGAGCCGTCCCTGGTCTGGGTGGTCGCCTCCGTGCTCCGCATCCTCTCCCTCGCGGCGCCGCGTCTGACGCCCGCGCGGCTCTGGGTCCTCGCGGGTGTAACGCCTGACCCGATGCTGGCGAGGGGCCTGGACGGCATCGAGTATGGACCGGGCGGTGCCGGGGGCATGTGTGTCTACTTGAAGGCGATGGAGGTCGATGAGGAAGTCGATCGGTGGATGCAGGACCTCATGAGCAAGGGCGAGGTGTCCGAGGAGGACAGACGGGAGTCGATGCTTGGGAGGGGCGACCAGTGGGTCTTCGTCCGCCAGATCGGTGGGTTCAATTTCTTTACCTTCCACAGTGGGGCAAGAAAACGTCTGGCAAGCCTTCCCTCTATCCAGTTTCCCAATCTCGGAAGCCTTCGCTCGACCGTTCTTCCCTCCTCTCGATCGTCGCCTCTCCGCAGCCACCGGCATCCTCATCGAACCTTTTAACACCAGACCCATCTCTTCCATCCCTCCCACTTGACATCCTCCTACAAATCGCGTCTCTCCTCCCGCTCTCTTCACTCCTCACACTGTCCACCCTCAACCACTCCCTCGTGCACCACCTCTCCCCCGCGCTCGACTCCCTCGCCCGCTCCTATTTGGTCGAGCACCGGCCCTTGGTCGTCCCCGTCCCCGACGTTAACGGGCCGGAACAGGCATGGTGGAACGAGCAAACGCGGCGGCAGGAGGAAAAGACGGGACAGGGCGGGTTTCCCTGGCTCGAGTACGCGAGGGCCTGTGAGGAAAGCGCGTGTATGCAGAGCCGGAGACGGATCTGTGGGATCGCGGTGCAGATGGAGACGCTGGCGGAAGAGAGGGGTTTGCGGACAGTTAATCAATTGGAGAAAATCACGCTTGTCTGGCGTCGTCCTTCATTTGAGAGTCCCGTATTGCACCCGAGAGGCGGCGCGAGGCGGCAGACACCCCCTCAACGTCCTGCTGAAATGCCGCGATCTCCTCTGCCCATTCTAACAGATCGATTCCCTTCCTACGCGAGCGTTGCGTCGATAACCAGGATGGCTGCCAGCCAACGTGCCCAGCTCACTGCAGCACAATCCCCAAAAAACGTGTGAAGTCCATGCACACCGGCGATCCAGCCGCTTCCTCCTCCCTCACGCCTCACCCCCCCCCCCTCTCCCACTCCCCCTCCCCGGCCTCCGTCTTCTGCTGGACGG